>WNWK01018021.1:0-41001 GCA_009830355.1 Cherax destructor
TGTTCACATATATGCTTCACTGTAAACACTTGATCTACACATCCCTACCCACTCTAAAGCCTTCTTGCTTATCTGTAATCCTACTCTCTGTCTTACCTCTAATTCTTTCAATAATAACCCTGCCATACACTTTACCTTGTATACTCAGTAAACTTATTCCCCTATAATTCTTACACTCTCTTTTATCCCCCTTCCCTTTATATAAAGGAACTATACATGCTATCTGCCAATCCCTAGGTACCTTCCCTCTTTCATACATTTATTAAACAAAAATACCAACCACTCCAGCACTATATCCCCCATGCTTTTAACATTTCTGTCATGATCCCTTCAGTTCCAGCTGCTTTACCCCCTTTCATTCTACGTAATGCCTCACGCACCTCCCCCACACTCACATCCTGCTCTTCTTCACTCCTAAACGATGTTGTACCTCCCTGGCCATCGACATTTAAAAGTTCCTTAAAATATTCCCGCCATCTACCCAATACCTCCAGCTCCCCATCTACTAACTCCCTACTCTGTTTTTAACTGACAAATCCATTCGTTCCTAGGCTTTCTTACCTTGTTTATCTCACTCCAAAAAATTTCTTGTTTTCAGCAAAATTTCTTGACAGAGCCTCTCCCATTCTTTCATCCGCTCTTCTTTTGCACTCTCTCACCACTCTCTTCACCTTTCTTTACTCTCCATATACTCTGCTCTTCTATTAACACTTCTGTTTTGTAAAAACCTCTCATAAGCTACCTTTTTCTCTTTTATCACACCCTTTACTTCTTCATTCCACCACTCACTCCTCTTTCCTCCTGCACCCACCCTCCTATAGCCACAAACTTCTGCCCCACATTCTAATACTGCATTTTTAAAACTATCCCAACTCTCTTCAACCCCCCCACTACTCCTACTTGCACTAGCCCACCTTTCTGCCAATAGTTGCTTATATCTCTCCCTAACTTCCTCCTCCCTTAGTTTATACACTTTTACCTCTCTCTTACTTGCTGTTGCCATTTTCATTTTGTCCCATCTACCTTTTACTCTAACTGTAGCTACAACTAAATAATGATCCGATATATCTGTTGCCCCTCTATAAACATGTACATCCTGAAGCCTACCCATCAACCTTTTATCCACCAATACATAATCCAACAAACTACTTTCCTTACGTGCTATATCATACCTTGTATATTTATTTATCCTCTTTTCATAAAATATGTATTACTTATTACCAAACCTCTTTCTACACATAGCTCAATTAATGGTTCCCCATTTACATTTACCCCTGGCACCCCAAATTTACCTATTACTCCCTCCACAACATTTTTACCCACTTTAGCATTAAGATCCCCAACCACAATTACTCTCTCACTTGGTTCAAAACTCTCACACACTCAACATTTCCCAAAATCTCTCTCCTCTACACTTCTCTCTTCTCCAGGGGCATAAACACTTACTATAACCCACTTTTCACATCCAACCTTTATTTTACTCCACATAATCCTTGAATTTATACATTTATATTCCCTCTTTACCTGCCATAACTGATTATATATATATATATATATATATATATATATATATATATATATATATATATATATATATATATATATATATATATATATATAAATATTCATTATTAAAATTGCATTGATGATTCTGGAGAATCAGGTCTCCATTCAGCACACTGCCATCAATGACCAAAATGTGACATATATATGGTAGTGTACAATGACCCAGTTAAAAGCAAGGATACCGTGAGTATAGTAAGAGAGCACTGTGTCAACGTCCGCTGTCCAAGACTCTGCAGTCTGCTGCCAGCTAGATCGCTAGATCCGAGAATTTTCAGGCCAACCTTGTTGTGATGGTTGTTGGCAGCAACAGTCTGGTTAATCAAGTTAATCAACAAACAAGCTTGGCCTTTGGAAGGAGAGCTGCAAGTGAGAAACCTTCCAAAACGGTCACAGGTATGCTCTCTGGTCTCATGCCTGAAGACAGCTCAAGTTCTAATGGTAATTCCTTCTTAGTCTTATGGTGATATCATTAAGGTCCGATTGTCGTTAAGGACATTTGTAGCTTCCGTCGACACTCCCGTCACTTCTAGGTGACGTGTGAGATATTTTCTCTAGTTCGTCAGGAACTAGGTAGGGTTTGTCAGGAAACAGGACAAGTGTTTCCTGACGCGGGTCTTAGTCATATAATGACCCACACCTGGAGCTTCTGGTCATCTGACAGATCCACTGGCTTACCGGTCAACCCCTTAAAAAAATATGGTTATAATTATAACCTTTAGATATATTTTCTTGTCTCTGTTTCATTAAATACATATTGAAAGACTAAAATATTACAGTAATTTAGGCGTTTGAACTTGTACATGTACTTGTAGAAATAAAGATATTATTATTATTATACGGGCGGTGAAAGTTCTCTGTACAGTTTACATATTTGCAATTTCGACTGTTTTTAATGGGTCTCTTAGTGTACAGCATATTCCAGTCTAGAGGGAACAAATGCATTGAAGAGTATCATTCCTGGCTGTAGTGTGCTGCGAGTGCAAATATTGTTTTCGATATTACAAGCAGCCAGTCCTGTATATAGCCATAATCGAACTTTAAGGCACAGCAGTTCATTGTGCGCTCTCGCTAAGTGCAGCACTGGAGTACAGGACGAGTGTCAGTTGTGCTAGAAGTTCTGTTCACAGTGAAGGAAGGAGGGGGTCTAGTTGAAGCTACCTCACATGTAGAAACAGCAGTGGACCTTCCGTTCTCAAGGTGCTGTTGAACCCCTACGAGTTTAGCGCTTTTTTCATGATTAATTGCTCAGTAACTAAGTTACTGACGGTGGATTGAAGTATCTTAAGATATTGACGGTGGGATGAAGAAGTATCTGAAGATGCTGACGGTGGAATGAAGAAGTATCTTAAGATGCTGACGGTGGGATGAAGAAGTATCTTAAGATGCTGACGGTGGAATGAATAAGTATTTTAAGATGCTGACGGTGGAATGAAGAAGTATCTTAAGATGCTGACGGTGGGATGAAGAAGTATCTTAAGATGCTGACGGTGGGATGAAGAAGTATCTTAAGATGCTGACGGTGGGATGAAGAAGTATCTTAAGATGCTCACGGTGGAATGAATAAGTATTTTAAGATGCTGACGGTGGAATGAAGAAGTATCTTAACATGCTGACGGTGGGATAAAGAAGTATCTTAAGATGCTGACGGTGCGGCCAGAAATTTCAGCACTTCATGAACGAAAATATTTTGATCAAATACATTTTCTCATCATCCATCAAACATGATGTGAAACATGATGTGAAACATGATGTGAAACATGATGTGAAACATGATGTGAAACATGATGTGAAACAGGTGGGAAGTGAGGGGTGTGGGAGTGAGGGGTGTGGGAGTGAGGGGTGTGGGAGTGAGGGATGTGGGAGTGACGGGTGTAGAAGTAAGGGGTGAGGGAGTGAGGGGTGTGGGAGTGAGTGATGTGGGAGTGAGAGGTGTAGGAGTGAGGGGTGTGGGAGTGAGGGATGTGGGAGTGAGGGATGTGGGAGTGAGGGGTGTGGGAGTGAGGGGTGTGGGAGTGAATGGTGTGGGAGTGAGGGGGACTAAGGGATGGGGTAGGGAGGGAAGGGTTAATGATAAGGGTGTGAGGCTTGATGGGTGAGATATGAGGATGAGAGGGGTGAGGGATGAGAGGGTGAGGGGTGAGAGAGTGAGAGGTGAGAAGGTGTGGGTGAGTATGTGAGGTGAGTCAGTTTTTTCCTTTAAAAACATTTTATCCATAATCAGTGTTCTGCTACACTGTTCTACATAACAGTTACACAGGCAGGATGGACCTCACACAAGCTTTTGAACTCTTCCAGCCTGAGCCAGAGACTTCAACAGGGCAAAGAGGATATCGTCAAGCACTCCAGCAAGGGTCCGTCAGCTTCGGCAGCTTCAGAGGTTTCCTTCCAGCACAGCTGGAGTTACTGTCACTTGGGAACCGCCATCTCTCAGGACACTATCTCATACGCAGGAGAAATGAGAATTTTTATGAAGCATCCCAGAGTGTGCGAAGATAACCTTAAATCTTTGTGAAGTATTTGGAAGGGATAGGTCACAACAGTGGTTTGCTGCTCTCTGATATTTACACATGCACGTACATATGTATTTTGCATGTATTTACATTTATACATACACACTCGGATGAGGGATGGGGTTGTGATGGTTGGGGGTGGGGGTGAGAGGCGGTACTTAAATGGAATGGGGAGTGGTATGTCGGAATGAGGGGTACCAAAATCACCAGCAGCATCACCAACAAAAGCAGTATCAACATCAGCAGCATCGCCAACACCAGCAGTATCAACATCAGCAGCATCACCAACACCAGCATTATCAACATAAGCAGCATCACCAACATCAGCAGTGTTACAAAATGACACGATATCTATTAATAATAGATATCTCCAGTGAACACTAGAAAGGAAAGCCCTTCTAGCATCCAGCCTGTTACTGGGCTTTTGCAACAAAGTCAGTATCCTGGTTCAGTTATCCGACATATTATATATCTTAAGAGGATTGCAACTGATAGGGTACTAACCAAACAGATATATTTAAAAGGTTTATTATCAAAGTGAGAAAATCTAGGGTAACAAAGTAAATCAATTATAAAGATATTAATTAAGATATCAATTAGGAGGTTAATTAGGAGGGTAGTTCCTATACTGCTCTCATATACAATAAGTCTGTGCTGAGGGCACATATATATGAATGACTCAGAAGTACCATCAGGTACAATGTCCGTAATTACAATAATATATACAAGTAGGAATAAATGTGTGTATGAGTGTGCTCCCGGTAACTCTAAGACTCGACTCAACCAGTGAACGACAGAACAACTCGTAAGCTAGCTGCACTAACAAACAGACAACCAGAACAGCTTGATTGTCCAGCAAAATGACCAATTCGCAGAACAGCAATATAACAGGCAACAGCAACACAGCGTCAGGAACAAGGAGATAGAAAATCGACCCTAACTGGGGACCATCAGTAGATCCTCCAAAACAGTCCCAAAACTCCCTTTCTACTGAAACTAGGTTCAGCATAAACAATCCCAAACTGTGGCGGTGCACAGATGCCTTATCGAAGTAGGTCCAGAGCTATAGCTTGAGACCTGAGTTTTATCAGAGTGTCAATGTGACACACAACCCAGAACAACGTCGAAAAATCACTGTCTAGTCTATTCTCTGTGAACAGAGTTACACAGAGTTCTGAGAAGTATGATTCGCCTCACCCACGAATGCATACTCTACCCAACAGAGTCTAATGTTGAGAAAACAAGAAGAAATGGAGTGAGGTGTTGACTCGACGAGGTCAGCAGGCCAGAGAGAGAGAGGAAAGAGGAACAACCACCCAGCTCAGGTGTGTTCAGAGACTGACTCCTCCCAGCAACTAGACACCGGCAGCATAACAGTAGTTTGCCAACACCAAGGCAGTTACGACACTCTCTCAAGCACAACAATATTACATCCTACCTAATAAATAGAGCTAAGTTAAATAAGAGTCTAATAATAATATAAAGCAAAATATTAACGATTTAGCTATTATCGAGAATATTAGCAACATAAAATTATAGAAAATGTAAATATACATTATATACATTGAGGCCCAATTCAAGGGGCGAAATAAGCAGTATCAACATCAGCAGCATCACCAACATCAGCAGTATCAACATCAGCATCATCACCAACATCAGCAGTATCAACATCAGCAGCATCACCAACATCAGCAGTATCAACATCAGCAGCATCACCAACATCAGCAGTATCAACATCAGCAGGATCACCAACACCAGCAGTATCAACATCAGCAGCATCACCAACATCAGCAGTATCAACATCAGCAGCATCACCAACACCAGCAATATCAGCATCAGCAGCATCACCATCACCAGCTGTATTAACATCAGCAGCATCACCAACACCAGCTGTATCAAAATCAGCAGCATCACCAACATCAGCAGTATCAACATCAGCATCATCACCAACATCAGCAGTATCAACATAAGCAGCATCACCAACATCAGCAGTATCAACATAAGCGTGATAAATGGTTTTGAAAACCGACGAGTTGAAGATTGAGACACTTTTGCAACATATGGGAATCTTAATTAAGGAAACGTTTCGCCACACAGTGGCTTCATCAGTTCAATACAAAGCAGGAAGGTGAAAGGAGAGGAGGAGTTCAAGGTAATCAGTCCCTCGGCCTGGAGTCGATGTGTTCAGTCCATCAATCTTGTAGAAAGTACAGCATAGAGCCGTAGAGGTGGCTTATATACTGTAGTCAGGTGAGGTGAAGCAGGATGAGGCGGGGTCAAAGTGGTACCATCCACTAGTTGAAGTAGGTCTTCGTCCAAAGGTTGGACAAGTGTTGAAGAATTTCTTGTATCAAGATCCCAAGATGTTGCAGTGTCAACCTTTGGACGAAGACCTACTTCGACTAGTGGATGGTACCACTATGACCCCGCCTCCTGCTGCTTCACCTCACCTGACTACAGTATATAAGCCACCTCTACGACCCTGTGCTGTATTCCTACAAGAGTGATGGACTGAACACATCGACTCCAGGCCGAGGGACTGATTACCTCAAACTCCTCCTCTCCTTACACCTTCCTGCTTTGTATTGGACTGATGAAGCCACTGTGTGGCGAAACGTTTCCTTAATAAAGATACCCAAGTGTTGCATATGTGTCTCAATCTTCATCAGTATCAACATACGCAGCATCACCAACATCAGCAGTATCAACATACGCTGCATCACCAACATCAGCAGTATCAACATCAGCAGCATCACCAACATCAGCAGTATCAACATCAGCAGCATCACTAACATCAGCAGTATTAACATCAGCAGCATCACCAACATCAGCAGCATCACCAACATCAGCAGTATCAACATCAGCAGCATCACCAACATCAGCAGTATCAACATCAGCAGGATCACCAACACCAGCAGTATCAACATCAGCATCCTCACCAACATCAGCAGTATCAACATCAGCAGCAACACCAACACCAACAGCATCGCCAACATTAGCAGCATCACCAACATTATCATTACTAACATTAGCATCACCAACACTAGCATCACCAACACTACCATCACCAACACTAGCATTATCAACACTAGCAGCATCACCATTATTATCATCACTAACATTAGCACGACCAACATTAACATCACCAACATTAGCATCACCAACACTAGCATCACCAGCACTAGTAGTATCACCAACACTACCATCACTAACACTGCCATCACCAACACTAGCATTATCAACACTAGCATCATCAACACTAGCATCACCAATGCTAATATCACAAACATTAGTTTCACCATCACTAGCATGATCACCAACACTACCATCATCAACACTAGCATCACCAACAATAGCATCACGAACACTACCATCATCAACACTAGCATCACCATCACTAGCAGTATCACCAACACTAGCATCACCAACATTAGCAGTATCACCAACAGTAGCATCACCAACACTACCATCACCACTACCATCACCAACACTAGCATTATCAACACTAGTAGTATCACCAACACTAGCATCACCAACATTAGCATCACCATCATTATCATCACCAACATTAGCATCACCAACGCTAGCATCACCAACACTAGCAGTATCACCAACACTAGCATCACCAACATTACCATCATCTTCACTAGCATCACCAACACTAGAATCCAAATATTAGCATCACCAACATTAACATCACCACCATTATCATCACCAACATTAGCATCACCAACACTAGCATCACCAACACTAGCATCACCAACACTACCATCACCAACACTAGCATCATCAACACTAATATAATATATAATATCACCAACATTAGCTTCACCATCACTAGCATGATCACCAACAATACCATCACCAACAATAGCATCACGAACACTAGCATCACCAACACTAACATCACCATCACTAGCAGTATCACCAACACTTGTATCACCAACATTAGCAGTATCACCAACAGTAGCATCACCAACACTAACATCACCAACACTAGCATCACCAGCAATAACATCACCATCGTTATCATCACCAACATTACCATCACCATCACCAGCATCCCCAACTTTACCATCACCAGCATTACCAACACTAACATCACCAACATTGCCATCACAATCACCAGCATCACCAACAACAGCAGCAGCATCAACATCCCGAGCACCAACAGCATCACCAGTACATGAATAACACCTACAACATCCCCAACAAAGCGGTAGACGCAACATAAGCAACGTCACCAGCAGCAACATCACTAGAAGCAGCATCACCCGAAGCAACATCACTATTACCAGAAGCACCACCACCAGAAACAGCAGCATCACCAGAGGAAGCATCACCAGCAGCAATAGCAGATGCAGCACCTGCAAAACCGGCCAGCAGAAGCGCCGCCCCCCTCCCTCCCCCTGGGGTCACGGAAGGGCGCCTCTTGTATTGATCAGTGAGTGAGTGATCAGTATGCACGGGCGTGACCCAGTGACGCAACTGGTCACTTCGGGTCACCCTAGGTCATCCTAGGCTAACCTGGGTCACTCACTCCAGGTCACTCGTAATCACTCTGGGTCACGTAAATAAACCAAATCCTTGGTAAGGCAAGATCTCATCTCTTCCCCCATCTCAAGCCTATTAAGCATCTTTCCCCTTCTCATTCAGCTCTTCCCTTGTTTCCCCTCGTTATCTCTCACCATCCCCAATGCTCCGTCCTAACCGTCCTAACCGCTCACCCCCACCACCCGACCTTCCACAATACTCCTATTAGATCGAGGTAGGTCACCGTGCTGCTTTTTTCCAGGAGCAGTTATCGTTTTTAAATGGGCACCCTCGATATGGTCTAAAACCGGAGGAAGGAGAGACTAGTAGCCACCTGATAGGTGTGTGTGTGTGTCTTGGAGAGTTGAACAAAAGGCCTTGAGACACTCATTTATAAGTTGAATAAATTGTGGCGATTTCTCCCTGGCTTTTGGGTTCTGTAATATCAGCTTGTAAATCCTCGTGCTGTGGTTTGTTCTCTTAACTTCTTACAAAAAGAACTCTACCATTCCTTGGTAACAGTGAGACTTTACTTTCCAGTTCTGTTCTTCATTCTGTTTCCTCCTATTCCAAGTAGTTTCTTCATATTACTTTTTTAAGTCTATAAATATCTCGTAAGTTTTGATCATATTGCCTCTGGTTCTCTGGTCTAGATCTATTGATGTTAGCCCAAACTCTCTTAATCAATCTTGGAATCCCAACCCTTGTAGTTCTGACACTTGCTTGTAACAAATATGTGATTTTTTTTTTTTTTTATATTTGATGAGATGACTTTCATACTGTAGCCATCAAACTCTTCCTCTTGGCTTCTGCATTTTGATCCCTACATTATAACATCAGATTAGATACGGCCGAATTCTAGTAGCTACTTGTTGGATCATTCCTGTAAAATCTTCTATTCTGCCTGTAGACCGTGAGGTCTGTTGTGGACCCGGACCTCTGAGGGGTTGACCCCGTGAGGTCTGTTGTGGACCCGGACCGCTGAGGGGTTGACCCCGTGAGGTCTGTTGTGGAATTCGACCGCTGAGGGGTTGACCCCGTGGTATCTATTATTGGTATTCTCATTTGTTTTAATTTACATCATTAGTTTTGCATCATCCACAAACATTTACATGTAGGTGCCTATTTCACCTAGTTGGTAATTTAGGTGCATGAGTCAAAAAACTGTACCTTTTGGGACCTCACTTGATATTTCTCACCTGGCGGTTCTCTCTGTGACTCTGATATTGTTTGTTACAGATTCTCTTAGTTAGTTAATATATAAAGTCGCATGTGAGGGATAGTAGCAAATACTTATTTTGACTGTTTAGGAATATCCAATCCGCCCATAAAAAATATACTTTCCACCTGCTATACTAATTTCGGCCACGAATATGTGGTAAGTAGAGGGGAACTGGGAGGGTGATTAATAAATGGGTAGATAAGGATTGGATCGGAGAGGATTAGGTGGGTGTGGGGTTGAGGTTAGTTACCAATTGTCAAAGGCACTTGTCGATAGACATTTGGCCTGTTGCTTGCAGTGTGTGCGTGTGTGTATTCACCTATTTGTGGCTGCAGGGGTCGAGACTGAGCTCCTCACTCCTGTCTGACTCAAGAAATTGACCAGCATACAGGGGGGACCTGGCCTCTTGGGCAATACCATATTTCCTCATGAAAAGAAGAATGTCGAGTTTGCCTTCACCACATCTTATCCAGCTCATTCCACTTACTTACCAACGTAAGACTGAAGTAGTTTTTCCAAACATCTCTGTGACTCATCAGTATTCTCAGCTTCCACCTATGCCACCTCGTCTCTGTGCTTCGCATGTCAAGCAGTCTGTCCCTGTCTGCTCTATGGAAACCTCTGAGTACCTTGATCGTATTCATCATCTCTCCCTGGACTTTATTTCATTCAAGGTATTAGATTTACTTCATTACGCCTCTCCTCACAGTTCAACCCTCGCATTTTTTGGAGCCTGGAACCACCACAGACGCAAAAATCAGTACTTTCTCCAGCTTCTGAACGTGACTTCTCACGTGTGGACTCGACGTTGATGCTGAGTATTCTAAGATGAATCTGACGTAAATCGTGAAAAATGCTTTGAAAGCTTCTTTACTGAGGTCTCTGAAGCCAATTCCACGATTTGCCAGCCTCTCATGCGTTGCTCATGTTAGGTGGCTAATATGCGAATCTGGCGAAATATCTGGTATAAGACTGCTCCCAGGTTCCCTTTTCATAAACCTTTTAACCCTTCAATATAAAGCACCCTTTCTTGTATTTTTTCAACTTCTCTGAAGTGAATTACCTTTCATTACAGTGTGTTTGTGTGTGTGTGTGTGTGTGTGTGTGTGTGTGTGTGTGTGTGTGTGTGTGTGTGTACTCACCTATTTGTGGTTGCAGTGGTCGAGTCATAGTTCCTGGCCCCTCCTCTTCACTGATCGCTACTAAGTCCTCTCTTTCCCTTATCCATGAGCATTATCAAACCTCGTCTTAAAACTATGTATGGTTCCTGCCTCCACTACGTCACTTGCCAGACTATTCCACTTCCTGACAACTCTATGACTAAAGAAATATTTCCTAACATCCCTGAGTCTTCAACTTCCAATTGTGACCCCTTGTTTCTGTCCCATCTCTGGAACATCCTGTCTCAGTCCACCTTGTCAATTCCTCGCAGTATTTTGTATGTTGTTATCATGTCTTCCCTAACCCTCCTGACCTCCAGTGTCATCAGGCCGGTTTCCCTTTCTAGCTCTGGAACTAGACTTATTGCAAACCTTGGCACTTTCTCAAATCTCTTGACGTGCTTGATTAGGTGTGGGTTCCAATCTGGTGCTGCCTGACGTACACGGTGTACAGAGTCTTGAACAATTTCTTACTGAGGTATCGGAACGCTATTCTCAGGTTTGCCAGGCGCCCATATGCTGCAGCAGTTATCTGGTTGATGTGCGCCTCAGGAGATGTGCTCGGTATTATACTCACCCCAAGATCCCTTTCCTTGAATGAGGTTTGCAGTCTTTGGCCACCTAGCCTAAACTCTGTCTGCGGTCTGCTTTGCCTTTCCCTGATCCTCATGATTTTGCATTTGGCAGGGTTAAATTGAGGAGCCAGTTGCTGGACCAAGCTTCCAGCCTGTCCAGGTCTCTTTGTAGTTCTGCCTGATCCTCATCTGATTTAATTCTCCTCATTAACTTCACATCATCTGCAAACAGGGACACTTCTGAGTCTATCCCTTCCATCATATCATTCACATATACCAAAAATAGCACTGATCCCAGTGTCATGTACCATATGTAATATACTTGTGTAGTATAGCATAGTACCAGCCATTTATAGTTAGGCTCCCTTTTCAATCTGTGACGTCACGAGCCCCTGATGTGAGACGCCAGCCCAAGGCATTCTCCCGCACTTCAAGGACCGCTCCAAGGATGACAGGTTTGGCTGGGCATTACTCCCCTTCTCACTGACTCATTCAATACACTGTAACCACCCACAAGTGTGTTTCACTACGACCGTAATTATCTCCTAGAACCCCTTCCAACACCAGGACTGACCCCTGTGGAACCCCGCTTGTCACAGGCGCCCACTCTAATACCTTGTCAAATATCATGACTCGTTGTTGCCTCCCTGTCAGATGTTCAATGATCCATTGCAGTGCACTTCCTCTTATATGTGCCTGATCCTCTAGCTTTTGCACTAATATCTTGTGAGGAACTGTGTCGAAGGCCATCTTACAGTCCAAGAATATGCAATTTACCCACCCCTCTCTCTCGTGTCTTATTTCAGTTATCTTGTCATAAAACTCCAGTAGGTTTGTGACACAGGATTTACCTTCCATGAATCCGTGCTGGTTGTCGTTTATAAGCTTGTTCCGTTCCAGGTGCTCCACCACTCTCCTGATAATCTTCTACTTGACTTTGCATACTATACACGTCAGCGACATTGGTCTATAGTTTAGTGCCTCGTGTCTGTCTCCTTTCTTAAAAATGGGGTCTATATTTGCGTTGAAAATTGTTGTTAGTGGCGTCTCTGCTCCCTCTCTACGAACCCACAGAGACATGTCCGGTCCCACCGCCTTTGAGGTATCAAGGTCACTTAGCAGCTTCTTCACCTCCTCCTTGGTTGTGTGTATTTCATCCAACACTTGTTGGTCTATCCCTTGTTGGTGTACCCTCCTGTTGTGTGTTAGTGTGTGTACTCACCTACTTGTACTCACCTATTTGTGGTTGCAGGGGTCGATTCATAGCTCCTGGCCTCGCCTCTTCACTGATTGCTGCTAGGTCCTCTCTCTCCCTGCTCCATGAGCTTTATCAAAGCTCATCTTAAAACTATGTATGGTTCCTGCCTCCACTACATCACTTTCTAAGCTATTCCACTTCCTGGCAACTCTATGACTGAAGAAATACTTCCTAACATCCCTTTGACTCATAGGAGTCTTCAACTTCCAATTGTGACCCCTTGTTTCTGTGTCCCCTCTCTGGAACATCTTGTCTGTTCACCTTGTCAATTCCTCGCAGTATTTTATATATCATTATCATGTCTCCCCTAACCCTCATGTGTGTGTGTGTGTGTGTGTGTGTGTGTGTTTGAGTGTGTCTGTACACTCAGTAACAGTTTTAACTCTGCCTAACGTTCTTGAAGTTGCACGTCTTCTCAGTCACTCTCCTGCAAACTTAAACAACTCTGCAGTGCCGACGCTTGACTGAATGCTGCTACTGCCAGCAGACTGATTGTATGCTGCTAGTAGCAGACTGACTAAATGATACCAGTACCAGCAGACTGACCATTCAGGCCGCAACCGGGTCTGCAACTGGGTCCTGGGAGCAATGAGCTTAATCAACCCCTCCATCATCCAATACACGTTTCTCTATCATTTAATTGTGAGCTCAATACCTATGAGCTGATCATGACCTGTGTTGACCTAGTAATCAGTGAGGATAATTAATTTCGTAATAACCTCATCCGTTCTAGTAGCATGGTGATTGATGGTAGGGTGAAGTGTGGGGGAAATCGGGGGAGGATGGATGGGTATTGTGGGGGTATTGGTTTTCGGGAGGTATGGGCTGGTGGGTGAGTATGGGAGGATAGGTGGGTGTCTGTGTGTTAGAGGTATCGGTGTGGGGTGTAAGGGTGTTGGGGTGGGGTGCGGTTACGTGGATGGTTGAGGTTGCTGTGGTGGGGGTGATGGGGTAGGGAGAATGCTGAGATTGGGTGTGGGGAGTGCTGGTTTAGATGGGTGTGGGGGATGTTGGGTGTGGTGGATGTTTGGATGGGAGGGTGTGGAGGGGATGTTGGGGAGGGTGGGTGTGGAGGATGTGGAGTGTGTGTGTGTGTTAGTTAGTTACCATTTTGTCTTAGGCACATGTCGATTAGACACTAGGCCTGTTGTATGTGTGTGTGTGTACTCACCTATTTGTACTCACCTATTTGTGGTTGCAGGGGTCGAGACATAGATCCTGGCCCCGCCTCTTCACTGATTGCTACTAGGTCCTCTCTCTCCCTGCTCCATGAGCTTTATCAAACCTCGTCTTAAAACTATGTATGGTTCCTGCCTCTACTACGCCACTTTCTAGGCTATTGCGCTTCCTGACAACTCTATGACTGAAGAAATACTTCCTAACATCCCTTTGACTCATAGGAGTCTTCAACTTCCAATTGTGACCCCTTGTTTCTGTGTCCCCTCTCTGGAACATCTTGTCTCTGTCCACCTTATCTATTCCTCGCAGTATTTTATATGTCGTTATCATGTCTCCCCTAACCCTCCTGTCCTCTAGTGTCGTCAGGCCGATTTCCCTTAACCTTTCTTCGTAGGATAATCCCCTTAGCTCTGGGACTAGTCTTGTTGCAAACCTCTGCACTTTCTCTAATTTCCTGACGTGCTTGACCAGGTGTGGGTTCCAAACTGGTGCTGCACACTCCAGTATGGGCCTGACGTATATGGTGTACGGAGTCTTGAACGATTCCTTAGTGAGGTATTGGAACGCTATTCTTAGGTTTGCCAGGCGCCCGTATGCTGCAGCAGTTATCTGATTAATGTGTGCGTCAGGAGATGTGCTCGATATTATACTCACCCTAAGATCTTTTTCCTTGAGTGAGGTATAGTGTGTGTGTGTGTGTGTGTGTGTGTGTGTGTGTGTGTTTGTCTGCGTGTGTGTATATGTGTCTGTGTCTGTGTAATGTAGTATCAATAGTAGAAGTAATATTCGGAGCACTTTAACCGTGCAGGTCACTTGGACCTCACAGCTGTAAATTTTTTACAAAACACACAATAAAAATATAATTAACAAACATTAATTAAAAGCCGTGAATATAAACTGCCAACACACACAAATACTACCATACCTAGTTAAAATTACCAACCTAAATTTAAAATGTTATGAAATTTGTGATGTCTAGGAACTCCACTAAAAGTTCCTCGAGATCCCTACAGGAACCCAGGTAATTATAAAAATCATGTTAAATTGAGAAACGGTACAGGAAGCCTCGCACGACGAGCAAAAAAAAACATTCTTTTCTTCCTTCTACTAAGACTGCAGTGTAAGCAGGGTTCCCAGACCACCAATGCCGAGACAGGTAGAATATACCCGAACTCCTTAGGGAGAGATACAGGAAAACCTCGCCTGACTCCGGAGACTCTCCTCATGGGAGGCATGGCATGCTCCCTAGGTGATGAAAAGGGTTCAGCAAGTACAGAAGAGAGGAGCTGGACAAGGAGTACACTGGGCAGCTGTACTCCAGCCAAGAACAAGACGAGGCAAATATACAGTATCCTCTCTAACAGCTTGTAGAAGTAGATCATTAGAGAGATCGAGCGGTAATTTGCAACCTCTCTGGAGTCCCAGCCTGACTAAGGAATAACCAGAACAACAGACTGTGGGGAAGCACTAAACTTGTCCATACAAAATTAAATGTAACCAGTCATAACGATAGGAAAGGAGTAGAAAAGTGCATCAAAATGTCATAATAGACCCCAAGCCTTACCCAGGAGTCGTGGAGAACCACGTCAACTAAGTAGACACCAATTCCTCCATAACAAACATATAACATGTCTCAGTACTCCATGTAAATACATGGAAGGATTCATTTATACTTTCGTGAGCGGATGAACATGCATACGAGGTTTAATGCAGCTGCAACGGTTTTTTCCAGTACACTTTCAAGAGCAATATACACGAAGGTGAAAGTTTGTGATACATAAATCAGGAGAAGAGGCTTGCTGACAGACTGCTCACTGACTGACACGCTGCAGCATTTAATTGTGGGTCCATTTTTCTGCCATGATGTTGAATGTAGAGATGAAATTAAGGATGTGACAGGATCGTCATATGTTGGGGATGTGGTAGTAACTAGTTAGAAAGTAATCACTGAGGTTCAGGGTGGAGAGGTATCATAATTGTATACATGGGTTCTGGTGGTACTATAAAATAATGTATTGGATAATACGGAATTTCGTTCTCATTAGGCAAATTTGAAGTGATTATATTGATATGACACATAAATTGGTCTCGGCTCACAAATTCATTACGGTACATGTTCCATGACAGTTTAATTTAGTTCCATAACTCAATTTGGTTACGTTTCCTTAGTGAAAAAAGGTAGAATTTTTCCGGTTTATTAAATTTATCCTTCAAGTCTTATGGTGTCCATCTTCCTCATGTGAATACAGCGTTGTATTTAATGGTTTCACTGAGCAATCCCGCGCGAATTAGCTCTGCGAGCAATGAGGATCATTTGCGTAAAGATAACATAAGTGTGAAGTTCATTGTAATCCTCCGCTGATGGAGCGGCATTTGATGCCGGTGATATAGCGGGATTGTTGATGAGGATCCGAGGGACTCAGGGTTGTGTACTTGAGACTGTGGTTGGTGGTCTTGGAGCAGAGTATTGAAGGTCATGAGCAAGAGAGAGCTTTCTCCCAGGTTCGTTTTCCAAGTCATCGGTGGTAACTGGGTAGCGGCATTACTGGAATCAGCTAGAGGTTCTTCGCCCTGAGTGATGTTGGTGCCCAAGGCAGATCATTTGATATTATAGCTGGAGTCTCTAAGTCTCTAAGTCATCACATCATTGAAGAGTGTTATCAGCCGAAGGTGGTGCCTGGTCAGGAGAATGAGGCTCATCTGTTCCAGTAGGAACATAAACATTGTTGAAGTAACAAATTTGGCTTCCATGATGTCAAGTATGGGTATCGGAGAATTGTTCTTACTGTGCAAACTATCACTGATTGTGTACAGATGTACAAGATAACATC
Source organism: Cherax destructor (assembly GCA_009830355.1). Classification (NCBI taxonomy): domain Eukaryota; kingdom Metazoa; phylum Arthropoda; class Malacostraca; order Decapoda; family Parastacidae; genus Cherax; species Cherax destructor. The sequence continues at coordinate 16,835 of WNWK01018021.1, forward strand.
ACTGCCTGCGAACTTCTCACCAACAGCCATAAGAATTGTTTTAATTCGGAAGTTTGTGGCAGTGGAAGTGCTCATTTTGTTTACCTGGAGAGAATTCCGGGGGTCAACGCCCCTGCGGCCCGGTCTGTGACCAGGCCGGAAGAGTGTGGACTGAGGCAGACCAGCAGCTGGATTTTTTTTGGTTTGCGAAGATGTTATTTACCAGAGGGATGTTGTGTTGCTGCTGTAAGCGACCTCCTGATGACTTGGCTTCCTCAATGTTCCTTACATCTGCTTTTCCCACATGCCTTGTAATTGTGTTGCCTGGAGTAAATGCTGCATTTCCCTTCCTTGAGAGGACATTCGTTGGTTCTGCAATCAGATTGAAAGCATTTAATACATTGTTGAATATCACAGAATCTCTCCAGGGATATTTGGTGGGGTCCACAGAGTAACCCATAACACAGAAGGCCTTTAGTAATGAATTGTATTGCATCGTCAGGTTTGTCAAATGTCACCTTTAAGGTTGACTGCGGCATTTAGTATTTTGTAGACCCTGATGGACTGGAAATCTACGTTTGTTCTGTTTAACTGTTCATTCTCGGTGTTCTCTCATAAGGTTATTAATACGACCAACAAAAACAGTGCGGTTAGCTTGACAGGATTCCGGAGGAATAAGAATCAGGTCAACATCTTTGAGTTTGTCAAGTGTCTTGTATCAGTGATTGTTGCAGTTCTTCCTCGTTACTGAGAATGAGAATGGCACATCTAGTGCAAGTGGGGCAATAGTTGCATTCCTATATCCAATGGGAGCTATCTGATCCTTAGGTATTATATAAATACCAAGAAGACGAGTTTCACCCTAGTGCTCTCCAAATATCCTACTCACATGCCAAGTGAATAAAAACATCCTATCAAGAAATTCATGAAGAACAGTCAAAGTTCTTTCTGAAGGAGCAGGAAGTTGCTCAAGTGTTAAAGATGTTTCCAGGATGTTGAAGTCACCAGTAATTATTAAATGATGTTTATCGGGGAAGAGGAAAACGAGGTCAGAAACCGAGTACAGGCTTGAGGAACACATGTTTCAAACCTCTCTCAGGGAGAACCTTGAGGTGAACTTGGTACCCAGCATATTACATGAGGTGCACATCAACTGAATAATCTCTGCAGCAAATGCGCGCCTGGCAAATGTAAACTTAGCTTTCAAGAACACTATACACAACATGTATCAGGTCCACTTCGGTGTGTGCAGTATCAGTATGGAAGCCACACCTGGTCAACAGTGTCTCGGAATGACCAGAGGCAGAGGCAGGTTGTATACACAGTTTTAAGAATAGACATGATGGACTACACAAAGCAATGAGAAAGTGAACCCTGTAGAGCCAGGAGAAAGTGAACCCAGTAGAGCCAGGAGAGAGAGTGAGCCCAGTAGAGCCAGGAGAGAGTGAACCCATCTGGGCCAGGAGAGAGTGAACCCATCAGGGCCAGGTGAGAGGCAGGTGCGGGAGCGGTGAATCGACCTCCTCCAACACAGCTGGGTGAGCACACATCACTGTTCTTGTGATGGGTCGTCAAAATTGCTTAATAATTATTGAGTTGACAAGTACAGTCGCAGAAAATTATTTCTTTGCATTGTTTACGTAAAGTCATATTATGGACTTTGATAAACATGGCGTAAAACTGTTGACCGAATGGGGGGGAGAGAGAGAGAGAGAGAGAGAGAGAGAGAGAGAGAGAGAGAGAGAGAGAGAGAGAGAGAGAGAGAGAGAGAGAGAGAGAGGAGAGAGAGAGAGAAGGAAGAGGAGAGAGAAGAAGAAGAGAGAGAGAGAAGTAGGAAGAAGGAGAAGAGAGAAGAAGAGAAGAGAGGGAAGGGGGAATAGAAAAGAGAGAAAAGAGGAAGAAAATAAGGAAAAGAAAGGGCAAGGGGAGTAAGAGGTGGAAGAGAAATGGTAAAGGGAGAGAAGAGGAAGAATGGGAAGAAAAAAAGAAGAACGAGGAAAAACATTATGAGAAAAGGAAAGAGTATGAGCACGAGGAGAAAGAGGAATAGGAAGAATAGAAGAGGAAGGACAAGGGGAGGAAAAAGAGGAGGAGTCGACAGCTACAACAGTGGCAGTAGCATAAGTAAGTTTATTCAGGTATACACAAATATAGTTACATAGATTATCATACATACGTGGCAGAAGTAGCTGTAACAGTGGCAGAAGTAGCTGTAACAGTGGCAGTAGTAGCTGTAACAGTGGCAGAAGTAGCTGTAACAGTGGCAGTAGTAGCTGTAACAGTGGCAGAAGTAGCTGTAACAGTGGCAGTAGTAGCTGTAACAGTGGCAGTAGTAGCTATAACAGTGGCAGTAGTAGGTATAACAGTGGCAGTAGTAGCTGTAACAGTGGCAGTAGTAGCTATAACAGTGGCAGTAGTAGCTATAACAGTGACAGTAGTAGCTATAACAGTGACAGTAGTAGCTATAACAGTGACAGTAGTAGCTATAACAGTGACAGTAGTAGCTATAACAGTGGCAGTAGTTGCTATAACAGTGGCAGTAGTAGCTATAACAGTGGCAGTAGTAGCTATACCAGTGGCAGTAGTAGCTATAACAGTGGCATTAGCAGCTATAACAGTGGCAGTAGTAGCTATAACAGTGGCAGTCGTAGCTATAACAGTGGCACTATATATATAACAGTAGCAGTAGTAGCTATAACAGTGGCAGTAGTAGCTATAACAGTGGCAGTAGTAGCTATAACAGTGGCAGTAGTAGCTATAACAGTGGCAGTAGTAGCTATAACAGTGGCAGTAGTAGCTATAACAGTGGCATTAGCAGCTATAACAGTGGCAGTAGTAGCTATAACAGTGGCAGTCGTAGCTATAACAGTGGCAGTAGTAGCTATAACAGTAGCAGTAGTAGCTATAACAGTGGCAGTAGTAGCTATAACAGTGGCAGTAGTAGCTATAACAGTGGCAGTAGTAGCTATAACAGTGGCAGTAGTAGCTATAACAGTGGCAGTAGTAGCTATAACAGTGGCAGTAGTAGCTATAACAGTGGTAGTAGTAGCTATAACAGTAGCAGTAGTAGCTATAACAGTGGCAGTAGTAGCTATAACGTGGCAGTAGTAGCTATAACAGTGCAGTAGTAGCTATAACAGTGCAGTAGTAGCTATAACAGTGCAGTAGTAGCTATAACAGTGCATAGTAGTATAACAGTGCAGTAGTAGCTATAACAGTGGCAGTAGTAGCTATAACAGTGACATAGTAGCTATAACAATGCAGTATGCTATAACAGTGGCGTAGCAGCTATAACAGGGCAGTAGCAGCTATAACATGGCAGTAGTAGCTATAACAGTGCAGTAGTAGCTATAACAGTGCAGTAGTAGCTATAACATAGGCAGTTAACAGTGAGCTATAACAGTGGCAGTAGTAGCTATAACAGTGGCAGTAGTAGCTATAACAGTGGCAGTAGTAGCTATAACAGCGGCAGTAGCAGCTATAACAGTGGCAGTAGAAGCTATAACAGTGACAGTAGTAGCTATAACAGTGGCAGTAGTAACTATAACAGTGGCAGTAGAAGCATAATATGGCAGTAGTAGCCATAACAGTCGGCAGTAGTAGCTCATAACAGGTGAGTAGTAGCCATAATCAGTCAGATCAGCATAAAGTGGCAGAGTAAGCTATAACAGTGGCAGTAGTTCATAACAGTGGCAGAGTAACATAACAGTGGCAGTAGTAGCCATACAGTGGCAGTGCTAAGCATAGTACTATAACAGTGTCAGTATAGCTATAACAAATGGCAGTAGTAGCTCATAACAGCGGCAGTAGAAGCTATAACAGTGACAGTAGTAGCTATAACAGTGGCAGTAGTAACTATAACAGTGGCAGTAGTAGCTATAACAGTGGCAGTAGTAGCTATAACAGTGGCAGTAGTAGCTATAACAGTGGCAGTAGCAGCTATAACAGTGCAGTAGACTATAACAGTGGCAGTAGTAGCTATAACAGTGGCAGTAGTAGCATCTATGCATGCAGTGCAGTAGTAGCTATAACAGTGGCAGTAGAGCCATAACAGGCAGTAGTAGCTTACAGCATAACTTAAAGGACAGTAGAGCTATAACAGTGACAGTAGTAGCTATAACAGGCGTAAATACATGGCAGAAGCTACAGTGCAGTAGAGCTATAACAGTGGCAGAGCACATAACAGGCATGTACTAACACGCAGATACTATAACAGTGACAGTAGTATACAGTGCAGTAGACATAACAGGCAAGTAGCATAACAGGCGTAGTGCTATACAGTGCGTAGTCATAACAGGCAGTAGAGCTATAACAGGCAGAGAGCATAACAGGCGAGAATTACAGCAAGTAGCTATAACAGTGCAGTAGTAGCATAACAGAAGAGAGCTATAACAGTGCAGTAGCACTATAACATGACAGTAGTAGCTATACAGAAAAGCATAAGAGTAGAGCATAACAGTGAATACTATAACAGGCAGAGAGCATAACAGTGGCAGAGAGCATACAACGAGTAACAGCAGATAACAGCGTAAGCATAACAGCGGCAGAGCAAGAGTAAGCATAACAGTACAGCAGAGCCATAACAGTGGCAGTAGCAGCCATAACAGCAGTGCAAGCAGAAATAACAGAACATAAGTAGCTCAGTACACTAGCGGCGTAGCAGCTCATAAAGGCAGTGTACGGCAGAGCAGCTATAACAGTGACAGTAGTAGCTATAACAATGACAATATGTGACATGCAAAAATTATGTTACATTTATTCGGCGCATGTACACACTCCAACCAGTTTACCAGGTGCTAAGGGTTTGATGATAGGGATCCCCATCGTCAGATCAGTACCTAGGATCAGCCAATCATAATGTGGGTCTGGCAGTTGTGAAGGTGATGTGGTGGCACTAACGTTTTCACCCTTGTCAGACTCATTCTGCTGCTGGTTGAAGCATGGTGGTGTCTCTGTCTTTTGGCTTCTGTTGTTGCCCTGGCTTACAGTGGCGTGCACTTATATTACCTATTGCTGTACATAGTGTATATAGTGTACATAACTCTGTTCATATTTAGTGAAGAAAAATACAATTCAAAGTTTTCAGCTGTGTTTATTTTGCTCCATTCCATTTACACTCAGGATAACAGGCCTTAATTACCTGAGTTTGTAATACAGTATTAGCTATAACAGTGGCAGTAGTAGCTATAACAGTGGCAGTAGTAGCTATAACAGTGGCAGTAGTAGCTATAACAGTGGCAGTAGTAGCTATAACAGCGGCAGTAGCAGCTATAACAGTGGCAGTAGAAGCTCATAACATGACAGTAGTAGCCATAACAGTGGCAGTAGTAACCTATAACAGTGGCAGTAGTAGCCATAACAGTGGCAGTAGTAGCATAACAGTGGCAGTAGTAGCCATAACAGCCGCAGAGTAATAACCAGACAGGCAGCAGAGCCATAACAGTGACAGTAGAAGCTCATAACATGACAGCAGTAACTATAACAGTGGCAGTAGTAGCTATAACAGTGGCAGTAGTAGCCATAACAGCGGCAGTAGTAGCCATAACAGCTAGCAAGAGCAGCCATAACAGCGCAGAGTACATACATGACAGTCAGAGCCATAACAGGACAGTAGAGCTCATAATCGAGTGATCATGAGAGCTCATAACAGGACAGCAGTTGCTCATAACAGCTGAAGCTGTTGTTCATAACAGCAGCAGCAGTACATACAGGCTAGAGTAGCCATAACAGCGGCTAACTACAGATACAACAGAGCAGCAGTAGCTATACCAGGGCAGCAGTAGTCATAGCAGTGACAGCAGTGTCCATAACAGTGGCAGCAGTGAACACCATAACAGTGGCAGCAGTAGCATAACAGCGCAGCAGTACCCATAACAGATAGCAGAGCATAACAGTGGCAGAAGAAATTAAATGACAGTGCAGCATAACAGTGGCAGCAGTAGCTCATAACAGCAGCAGTAGTAGCCATAACAGCAGCATAAGCTAAACAAGAGTTAGCAGCAGCTCATAACAGTCAGCAGCAGAGCATAACAGCAGCAGCAGTAGCCAAAACAGCAGCAGCAGTAGCCATAACAGCAGCAGAGCGCAGCAGCGCAGTCATAGCGGTCATGACGGAGGAGATCAGCTCGGAAGCTGCAGCAGCTGTAGCGGTATCTGCGGCAACAACAGTAGGAGCAGCTGCGGCAGCAAGAGTATGGGCAGCTGCGGCATCATGAATAGGGGCATATGTGGCAACAACAGTAGGGGTAGCTGCGGCAGCAAGAGTAGGGGCAGCTGCGGCAGGAACAGTTGGGGCAGCTGCGGCAGGAACAGTTGGGGCAGCTGCGGCAGGAACAGTTGGGGCAGGTTTGTGGACGTAAGAGTAGTTTGTTATGAGGAAGGAGAGTCAGTGAGAGGATGAAGGAAGAAGAGGGCAAGTATAAGTGAGGGAAGTAGAAGAAAAAGGCGAGAGGGAAGGAGATGAAGAAGAAAGCGAGAGGAAGGAGAAAGGTAAATTTAAACGAGGACGGAGCAAAGGAGAAGAATAAGGAGAGAGAAAGGAAAGGAAGTAGGGGCAAAGAGTAGAGAGAGGATGAGGGAGCAAGGGTAATGGAGGGAGGGAGAGAGGGAGGGATGATAACGGAGGGAGGGAGGGTGAAGCAGCGAGGGTGAGGGAGAGAGGGTGAGGGAGCGAGGGTGAGGGATAGAGGGTGAGGGAGCGAGGGTGAGGGATAGAGGGTGAGGGAGAGAGGGTGAGGGAGCGAGGGTGAGGGATAGAGGGTGAGGGAGCGAGGGTGAGGGAGGGTTGAGTATTTACCTTCCTCCAGATCTTTTACGAGAGACTAACGCATAAAGAATTACTATAACTGTTTTTATGATACTCTTGTAGAGATGGGGGTGATTGTGGTACAGGATAGGGGTTATGTGTGAGGGTGGGGGACGAGTGGGGTGGGGATGTGAAGGTGGGGGATGTGTGGGGGTGGGGATGTGTGAAGGTGGTGGATGTGTGGGGTTGGGGGATATGTGGGGGTGGGAGATGCGTGAAGGTGGGGATGTGTGGGGGTGGGGGATGTGTGGGACTTGGGGAATAAGTGGGGGTGAGAATGATATACAGGAGTTGGAGCTATGTGTCTGGTGTGTGTGTGTGGAGGGATGGAGGATGGTGTGTGTGTGGAGGGGTGGAGGCTGGGTGTGTGTGTGTGTGTGTGTAGAGGGGTGGAGGCTGGTGTGTGTAGGGTTGGAGACTGGTGTGTGTGTGTGTGTGTGTGTGTGTGTGTGGAGGGGTGGAGGCTGGTGTGTGTGTGTGTGTGTGTGTAGAGAGGTGGAGGCTGGTGTGTGTGTGTGTGTGTGTGTAGAGGGTGGAGGCTGGTGTGTGTGTGTGTGTGTGTGTGTGTGTGGAGGGGTGGAGGCTGGTGTGTGTGTGGAGGGGTGGAGGCTGGTGTGTGTGTGGAGGGGTGGAGGCTGGTGTGTGTGTGTGTGGAGGGGTGGAGGATGGTTTGTGACGAGGAGTGGAGGCTGGAGTGTGTAGAGGGGTGGAAGATGGTGTGTGTGTGTGAAGGTTGAGGCTGGTGGGGTGTCTGAGGGGTGGAGGCGGTGCGTAATGAGGGTGGAGGCTGGGTGTGTGTGGAGGATGGGGCTGGTGTGTGTTTGAGGGTGGAGGCTGGTGTAATGAGGGGTGGAGGCTGGTGTGTGTGTGGAGGGGTAGAGGCTGGTATGTACTCACCTAATTGTACTCACCTAATTGTGGTTGCAGGGGTCGAGACTCAGCTCCTGGCCCCGCCTCTTCGCTGTTTGCTACTGGGTCTCTGCTCTCCCTGCTCCATGAGCTTTATCATACCTTGTCTTAAAACTATGTATGGTTCCTGCCTTGTGTGTGTGGAGGGGTGTAGGCTGGTGTGTGTGTATGTGTGGAGGGGTGTAGGCTGGTGTGTGTGGAGGGGTGGAGACTGGTGTGTGTGTGTGTGTGGAGGGGTGGAGGCTGGTGTGTGTGTGGAGGGGTAGAGGCTGGTGTGTGTGTGTAGAGGGGTGGAGGCTGGTGTGTGGGGGAGGAGGCTGGTGAGTGTGTTGAGGTGGAGGTGGTGTGTGTGTGTGGGGGGTGGAGGCTGGTGTGTGTGTTGGTGGGGGTAGCGTGTGTGTGTGTGTGCGGAGTGGAGGATACCGGTGTGTGTGTGCGTGGAGGGGTACCGGTGTGTGTGTATGTGTGGAGGGCGTGGAGCTGGTGTGTGATGGAGGGGTGATAGGTGATGTGGTGTCGGAGGTGGAGGGGTGAGGGAGGAGGGTGGATAGGCTGGTGTGTGAGGAGGGGTGGAGCTGGTGTGAGGAGTGGAGGCTGGTGTGTGTAGAGGGTGAGGCTGGGGTGTGTGTGGAGGGGTGGAGGCTGGTGTGTGGAGGGTGGAGGCTGGTGTGTGTAGAGGGTGGAGGCTGGTGGTGTGTGTGTGTAGAGGGGTGGAGGTGGTGGTGTGGAAGGTGAGACTGGTGTGTGTGTGGATGGGTGGAGACTGGTGTGTGTGTGTAGGGTGGAGGCTGGTGTGTGGAGGGTGGAGACGTGTGTGTGTGGAGGGTGGAGACTGGTGTGTGGTGGGGTGGAGGGGTGGAGACTGATGTGTGTGTGGAGGGGTGGAGACTGATGTATGTGTGGAGGGGGGAGACTGATGTGTGTGGAGGGTGGAGGCTGTGTGTGTGTGGAGGGTGGAGGCTAGTGTGTAAGGGGTGGAGGCTGGGTGGTGTGAGGGTGGAGGCTGGTGTGAGTGTGGAGGGGTGGAGGCTGGTGTGTGTGTGGAGGGGTGGAGCTTGATGTAGGGACTTGAGTGGGAGTGTTGGCACTGGGATAGTGTTGATGGCTGGTGCTGTTGAACTGTTATGGTCGGTGTGAGATGAGTTATGTTGAGACTATGTGAGCTTCTGGGCCTCTAGCATCAACAGCCTGGTTGACCAGTCAGCAAGAGCTGGATTCCAGCCGGACTGTTAGGATAGAACAACCCTCGAAACCAGTCACAGTGAGTTGGGAGTGAGGATGGAGGCTGGGGTTGAGTGTAGAAGCAAGGCAGCTGGAGTGGAGACTGGGGTTGAGTGTAGAAGCAAGGCAGCTGGAGTGGAGACTGGGGTTAAGTGTAGAAGGAAGGCAGCTGGAGTGGAGACTGGGGTTGAGTGTAGAAGCAAGGCAGCTGGAGTCGAGACTGGGGTTGAGTGTAGAAGCAAGGCAGCTGGAGTGGAGACTGGGGTTGAGTGTAGAAGGAAGGCAGCTGGAGTGTAGACTGGGGTTGAGTGTAGAAGCAAGGCAGCTGGAGTGGAGACTGGGGTTGAGTGTAGAAGGAAGGCAGCTGGAGTCGAGACTGGGGTTGAGTGTAGAAGGAAGGCAGCTGAAGTGTAGACTGGGGTTGAGTGTAGAAGCAAGGCAGCTGGAGTGGAGACTGGGGTTGAGTGTAGAAGCAAGGCAGCTGGAGTGGAGACTGGGGTTGAGTGTAGAAGAAAGGCAGCTGGAGTGGAGACTGGGGTTGAGTGTAGAAGCGATGCAGCTGGATTGGAGACTGGGGGAGTGGAGACTGGGGTTGAGTGTAGAAGCAAGGCAGCTGGAGTGGAGACTGGGGTTGAGTTTAGAAGCAAGGCAGCTGGAGTGGAGACTGGGGTTGAGTGTAGAAGGAAGGCAGCTGGAGTGGAAACTGGGGTTGAGTGTAGAAGGAAGGCAGCTGGAGTGGAGACTGGGGTTGAGTGTAGAAGGAAGGCAGCTGGAGTGTAGACTGGGGTTGAGTGTAAAAGCAAGGCAGCTGGAGTGTAGACTGGGGTTGAGTGTAGAAGCAAGGCAGCTGGAGTGGAGACTGGGGTTGAGTGTAGAAGGAAGGCAGCTGGAGTGGAGACTGGGGTTGAGTGTAGAAGGAAGGCAGCTGAAGTGGAGACTGGGGTTGAGTGTAGAAGAAAGGCAGCTGGAGTGTAGACTGGGGTTGAGTGTAGAAGCAAGGCAGCTGGAGTGGAGACTGGGGTTGAGTGTAGAAGGAAGGCAGCTGGAGTGGAGACTGGGGTTGAGTGTAGAAGAAAGGCAGCTGGAGTGGAGACTGGGTTAACATCTTTGACCATGACGGCCTCACACAGCACTGAACCTGCTTTTACCATAACAAATTGGTAATAATATTAAATCGCTGCCGCCATTACCATTTCCACCTACCTATCTTGACACCTGTGCAACACTGGGTATCTTTATTCTGCACTTTTATAAAGCTTGATGGACTGAACACATCGACTCCAGAGTGAGTGACTTATTTCCTCAAATTCCTCCTCGTCTTCCACTGTTTCTCTACAATGGACTGAAGAAACCACCTGCTGGCGAAACGCTTCCGGAAAAAAGATACCCAAAAGATGCACCAGTCTCTTATTAATTACTAGGTATTTTTATTGACGACACGTTTCGCCTGTGCTGCAGGCATTACCAGTCGAATACAGTCAGGAATTATATTCTTGACAGTAGACAACGTAGAGAAGTACTTGGAGCTAATTAGTCCCACAGCCTTAATAAAAGAAATCCTGGAGACAGTAGCGGGACTGATTACCTCAAACTACGTCTCTACTTCGCCTACTGTCTCTAAGACTATCACTAGTATCCCTGAAGGGGAACCTTCAAGAGGCTGTCTAAATTTGTACTTTATTTGTACTAAATTTGTACTTTTTTTTCTTACTCCAACTTTTTATTTGATTTCACTCATACCTCAAGAACGCCTCATCCAATCGGCTTCAAATTTTTAACACTTTTTTAGGGTTACGATGACCAAAGTCTCGGAATATTTGGCATATTCACATCCCTAAGACCAGAGATGGTGAACTTATTTCCAATATCCTAGAATTACTCGGATAACTCCCAAAACCCTCAGCAGCTCAGCTTCAAACGTTCCAAAAAGAGGCTTAAGTTTTGACGTCGCCGGAGAGTATAATTCAAATGTGTTGGTGCAAATTTGATCATTTTCTGAGCAAAATAGTGTGGAAATTTTATTCCCTTTAAATCAAGTCAATTTCCAATTTACCTCTTTTGAACGGCATTAATATAAATAGCTGATGCGTCTTAGGGTTAAAATAACATCTGTTATCTTTCACTTGCGTTATCTTTCACTTTCACTTGTCGGGGGGACAAGCCCAGTCACCAAGGTACGGTGACCCTGTATGTAATACACACAGTCCGGGCTATGACCTTTTATTTTTAAGATGTTTCTTCCACCAGGTGGACGAAACGTCCTCACAATAAAAGGCCATAGCCCGCACTGCGTATTATTTACATACTGTCAGTATAGTCTGTCATTGTCGTACCAGTGACCCAGCGTTGGGAGAGAGAGAGAGAGAGAGAGAGAGAGAGAGAGAGAGAGAGAGAGAGAGAGAGAGAGAGAGAGAGAGAGAGAGAGAGAGAGAGGAGAGAGAGACTGGTTCCACCTCTTAAGTATAAGGTCATCTTTTCTTTCATTTTCTTTTTACTTTGTCCAGCTTATTGATTTTCAACAACAGTCTTGAACGCCTCTCTTTCCTGCCTCGTTCTCTCTCCTCTGTCTGCATATTCTCTTCTCTGCTCCTCCCCCCTCCTTCGATGCCCACATACGCTGTCTACCCACACTGCCCACCCACGCTGTCCACCCACACTGCCCAACCACGCTGCTCACCCACGCTGCTCACCCACGCTGCCCACCCACGCTGCCCACCCACGCTGCTCACCCACGCTGCTCACCCACGCTGCTCACCCACGCTGCCCACCCACGCTGCTCACCCACGCACACGTCAACCCCTGACCTTCCTCTCCTCCGCTGTCTACCAACGCACTCAATCCCTGACCTTCCCCCTCCCCGCTGTCCACCCACGCACTCATCAACCCCTGACCTTCCCCCCCCCCGCTGTCCACCCACGCATTCATCACCCCCTGACCTTCCTCTCCCCTGCTGTCCACCCACGCATTCATCACCCCTGACCTTCCTCTCCCACGCTGCCTACCCACGCATTCATCACCCCTGACCTTCCTCTCCCCCGCTGCCCACCCACGCATTCATCACCCAATGACCTTCCTCTCCCCCGCTGTCCACCCACGCATTCATCACCCCTGACCTTCCTCTCCCCCGCTGTCCACCCACGAATTCATCACCCCTGACCTTCCTCTCCCCGCTGCCCACCCACGCACTCATCACCCCTGACCTTCCTCTCCCCGCTGCCCACCCACGCATTCATCACCCCCTGACCTTCCTCTCCCTCGCTGTCCACCCACGCATTAATCACCCCCTGACCTTCCTCTCCCCGCTGTCCATCCACGCACTCATCACCCCCTGACCTTCCTCTCCCCCTCTGTCCACCCACGCACTCATCACCCCCTGACCTTCCTCTCCCCCTGTCCACCAACTCACCCATCAACCCCTGACCTTCCCCCTCCCCCGATTCTAAGCCACGCCGCCCACCCACGCCGCCCACACACGCCGCCCACACACGCCGCCCTCACACGCCGCCCACACTCTCGTATAATATCGATATTCTCACTAATGAAACGTCAGTCATTATAGCTGTGTGACTGTCATCAATGGTGAAGCACTCTTAATAAGCTAGCTCTCAACCGTAATAAGTAAGCCATCACTCTTAAAAACCTAACTCTTCTCCAGGCTGAGGGACTCACCACTACGTCTTCAAGGATGATGGACTCATTACATCGTCTTTACATCTCTATTGCTTCTGCTGTTGCCTCTGTACTCGACTGAAGAAGCCTACTGTGCAGTAGAATAAAGATACCTAATTGCTGTACATGTGTCTTATCTAATCACGCAACGACACTTAACTAACCATTAACCACGCAACCACACCTAACCATTATCCACGCAACGACATCTAACCATTAACCATGCCACAACATCTAAGCACTAACCATTCAACGGCGCCTTACAACTAATGATGCTACGGCGCCTAAATCATGCAAAGATGCCTAATTATTCAACGATACATAAATCATGCAACGCTGTGCATAGAACGCTAGCTCTTCATGCAACAGCAAAGCCATGCAAGCGAACTCTAAGCAAATGTATACCTGAAGTATACCTGGAGGGAGTTCCGGGGAGGAGTGCCCCCGCGACCCGGTCCACGACCAGGATCGGACGTCTCCTCCGCTACAAGCTGGCAAATGAGGGGGTAGAGAGGGAGGAAGGAGGATGGGAGAGGAGTAAGGATATTCCGTAAGGGAAAGGAAAACAAAAGAGAAGGATAGAGGGAGGAAATTAAAGGAGAAAAACGAGGAAAAAAAGTGAGAAAAATAAGGGCAAGTAAATGAAGAGAGAGAGAGAGAGAGAGAGAGAGAGAGAGAGAGAGAGAGAGAGAGAGAGAGAGAGAGAGAGAGAGAGAGAGAGAGAGAGGGGGAGTGTATCAAAATGCAACATTTAAACGTGGTTAAAACAGTGGGATGGGTGACTTAGGATTACCTAACTTAACCAAACATTCTCTAACCTAAGTAACGTTAATCTAGAAATTATTTGGACTTTAGGAGAACTGGTTGGAGTCAGTAAAGTACTGAATAACTTCTTAGTTATTGAGTGTTCTAAAATATTATGTTATAATATAATCAAATTAAGTTAGGTAAAAGGACACATGTACAACTAATATGACATTTTACTGTGGCAACGTTTCGCTCTCCAGGAGTGAATGGAAACGTTGCCACAATAAAATTTCCCAATAGTTACACATGTTACCCACTGTCATTAATAATTTGCTACTGACGTTACACTCTCATGTTACATTAACCATCACAAAGTAAATAAAATCACTCAAAAAGTCTTCTTTTTCACATTCCTTAATCAATATCCGCATTTTGCTTCGTGTCGACAAAGTGTCAGATTTAGACGAAAGGGAAAATATCTTCACCAAGGCCACAAACATGGGAGGCAAAGTTCATGGATTGAACATTAGGAGACTCGGCTAATATGTTGTTACGGGACTCACCCTTACCCATCATTATATACTTAAGCATATGGCAGTAGAAAATGTCTCTATCATTATTATGAAAATAAGCGTTATATTGGCAAGTGGTATGTCTCCTGTACATCTAGGTAGGGTTTTATGTGACGTATAGTTAACTATCCATCCGCTCGTTAACAGGTCAGGAATTCCCGCCTTACCACGTCATCGTACCCAATGAGGGGGGCCACCTGCTACACAGCTGTCAGTATCTATTCAGCGAGTCAGACAGAGAGACCGAGAGAGTATTCTGTAATCAACGAGTCAGCAAGCAGTGATCTGTCGGTGATCAGTCAGATGTCATTCAGTCATCATCGAGTCAACAGTCAGTGATCGGTCAATGATCCGTCAGTGAGCATTCAGTCCTCAGTGAGACTTTCATGGTGAGAACTGTCCTCTCACTTTTCCTGAGAAGCACCTTGGATTTATTCTTCTGACCTTTGTGAGGTTCCTGTGTGAGCCTCCATCACCTTGAGTGGTGTTTGTCTAAGTCGCGGCTCAAAGCAAGTGAGTGCGCTGTAGTGATTGAGACGCTGAGGTTCGTCTCTGTTGCCGCTCAAAGCAAGTGAGTGCGTTGTAGTAAGTGAGACGCTGAGGTTCGTCTCTGTTGCCGCTCAAAGCAAGTGAGTGCGTTGTAGTAAGTGAGACGCTGAGGTTCGTCTCTGTTGCCGCTCAAAGCAAGTGAGTGCGTTGTAGTAAGTGAGACGCTGAGGTTCGTCTCTGTTGCCGCTCAAAGCAAGTGAGTGCGCTGTAGTAAGTGAGACTTTGGAATATGTCTCTAATGGCGCTCATAGCAAGAGCGTGTGTTTGCTGTATTGCAAACGCTAGAGTTTTCCTTTAGATTTTGTAGAAACTAGTTTGAGCGACATAGTCTTAAAAGACGACTGTGTGTATATCCTTAGAAACAGATTCATTGGAAAACTTTAAGTGCGTAAACATTTCTATTCCATTTATTGCTCTGAAAGTGGTTATTAATTAAGAGTGTGGATAGTCTACGTTCTAGATACATTACGGTGATAATGGATTAACAAATAAGTGTTATGCTTTTCGACTCACTGTGAAGAGTCAAGTAATATGTTAAGTGAATAGAACGTCTTGCAATTTTAGAGCCATTTAGTGTAATAGATGAGAAAGAAGATCGAATGTTGCACCCTTCATTAAGTGAACTTAAGATAAACTCGTCTGTAAATATTGTTTCATGATGACATCATTTTAAATATTTTATATAAAGCTTTCTACGGATTATTAAGTTAATAAAAACCAGAAAGAATTATTGTGATTATTTCGTTCCTATTGCTCTCTTTTCATTTCTTTTGTAACTTGATGTTAAAGTCTTGTTACATTGTTACTGGCCTGGGCGGAACAGGCCCTAGAAAGGCCCAGGTTTGTAACATATGTCAAGGAACCCGTGAATAAAAACTGTGGCGTTGAACCAGCAAGGCTGAGTCCAATACTCACACTGAGTCAGACATAGAATAGATCATGTTTTATTAAATTGGGAAACGATAAGCTCGCAAGGGGCAAACAGCACATGGTGAATGGGAAGGTAATTAGGTTTGACCCAAGGAGAAAGTTAACTCCATTTCCGAGAATCAAGAACCCTTCACTGGCATCATGGTATCTCTCCTGAAGGAAATGTATTGTAGAGAATTTGTGCCCCGAAGGGATAAAGGTTGTATAGTGAAAATAGTTATTAATGTATTATTAGAGCTGTAGGGAGAGGTAATGAGCAGCTAAGAGAGGCCGGAAGAGAGATAGTTAACCCTAGTTAATGGTAGTTACAAAGGGTAGTTAAGGCAGTAAGGTTGCCTTGTCTCACTAGATAATTGCAGGGATTTGAGGAAGATGACAGCAAAGGTGATTAGTAGGTAGCTTAGAGCGGTGTGAGGCGGATATCTGCGAAGCAAGGCAGTTCAGTCGAGTCTGGGAGGGTGGTGGTGGTGGTGGTAGCTGGGAGGGTGGTGGTGGTAGCTGGGAGGGTGGTGGTGGTAGCTGGGAGGGTGGTGGTGGTAGCTGGGAGGGTGGTGGTGGTGGTAGCTGGGAGGGTGGTGGTGAGGGGGGATAGGAGGATGTGATGGAGGCGGAGGTAATGATGGTGGCTGGGAGGGTGGTATATGGTAGTTGTGGTGGCTGGGAGGGTGGTATGTGGTGGTAGCTGGGAGGGTGGTATATGGTGGTGGTGCTGATGTATGGTGACATGGAGGATAGTATGCGAGTGTAGTTATGGTATTTAGTTGGGGTGGGGTGGGGGAGTGACGGTAGTTGGTAGGGAGTGGTATGTGTTGGGGTAATATGAGGAAGTGGTGGTTGTGGTGGTATTAGATGGTGGTAGCCGTATATGTGGTGTAGGCAGTGATGGGTGGTGGCAGTGATGGGTGGTGGCAGTGATGTGTGGTGGCAGTGAGGTGTGGTGGCAGTGATGGGTGGTGGAAGTGATGTGTGGTGGCAGTGATGGGTGGTGGCAGTAATGGGTGGTGGTAGTGATCAGTGATGATGGTGGTTGACGAATGTGTTGGGTCGTGGTAGCAGTGTGTGTAATTTTGGGTGTCTGCAGTGGTGATGAATGTGATGGTGAGTCTAGGTGCTGGTGTTTAGTGGTAGTGGTGGTGGTAGTGTTGGGTGGTGGATGGTAGTGGTATTAGGGGTGGTGGTGGTGCTTATGGTGGTGAGTCTGGATGGTGGTGTTTAGTGGTAGAAGTGGTGGTAATGGTATTAGGGATGGTGGTGGTGTTGGGTGGTGATGTGGTGTTGGTGGTAGGGGTGATGGTGGTGAGGTGGTAGTGTTGGTGGTGGTGGAAGTGGTGGTGGTGATAGTTGTGGTAGTGGTGGTAGGGTTGATGGTTGTGGTGGTGGTGATGGTTGTGGTAGTGGTAATGGTGATGGTGGTTGTGGTGGTAGTGGTGGTGGTGGTGATGGTTGTGGTAGTGGTGGAGGTAGTATTGGTGGTTGAGGTGGTAGTGGTGGTAGTGGTGGTGGTAGTGGTGGTGGTGGTGGTTTTGGTGGTAGTGTTGGTGGTTGTAGTGTGGAGTGGTGGGGGTGGTGTTAGTAGTGGTAATAATTGTGGTGGTGGTAGTGCTGATGGTGGTGGTGGTAGTGGTGGTGGTTGTAATGGTGGTGGTGGTTGTAGTGGTGGTGGTGGTGGTGGTAGTGATTGTGGTTGTGGTGGTGGTGGGGATGGTGGTGGTGGTTGTGGTGGTAGTAGTGGTGGTGGTGGTGGTTGTAGTGGTGGTGGTTGTAGTGGTGGTGGTGGTAGTGATTGTGGTGGTGGTGGTGGTTGTGGTGGTGGTGGTGATGGTGGTGGTGGTGGTGATGGTGGTGGTGGTGGGGATGGTGGTGGTGGTGTTACTCCGTGATAACCAAAAGCGACTCACAAGTGTCTTATAGAAAGTAAGTAATTACACTAGTTATTACATGATGGTACTGTGTCTGGGGTATCTGATGATACTGTGTCTGGGGTATCTGATGGTACTGTGTCTGGGTATCTGATGATACTGTGTCTGGGTATCTGATGATACTGTGTCTGGGGTATCTGATGGTACTGTGTCTGGGGTATCTGATGATACTGTGTCTGGGGTATCTGATGATACTGTGTCTGGGGTATCTGATGGTACTGTGTCTGGGGTATCTGATGATACTGTGTCTGGGGTATCTGATGATACTGTGTCTGGGGTATCTGATGATACTGTGTCTGGGTATCTGATGATACTGTGTCTGGGGTATCTGATGATACTGTGTCTGGGTATCTGATGATACTGTGTCTGGGTATCTGATGATACTGTGTCTGGGTATCTGATGATACTGTGTCTGGGTATCTGATGATACTGTGTCTGGGTATCTGATGATACTGTGTCTGGGTATCTGATGATACTGTGTCTGGGTATCTGATGATACTGTGTCTGGGTATCTGATGATACTGTGTCTGGGTATCTGATGATACTGTGTCTGGGGTATCTGATGATACTGTGTCTGGGGTATCTGATGATACTGTGTCTGGGTATCTGATGATACTGTGTCTGGGTATCTTATGATACTGTGTCTGGGGTATCTGATGATACTGTGTCTGGGTATCTGATGATACTGTGTCTGGGGTATCTGATGGTACTGTGTCTGGGGTATCTGATGATACTGTGTCTGGGGTATCTGATGATACTGTGTCTGGGGTATCTGATGATACTGTGTCTGGGTATCTGATGATACTGTGTCTGGGGTATCTGATGGTACTGTGTCTGGGGTATCTGATGGTACTGTGTCTGGGGTATCTGATGATACTGTGTCTGGGGTATCTGATGATACTGTGTCTGGGGTATCTGATGATACTGTGTCTGGGGTATCTGATGATACTGTGTCTGGGGTATCTGATGATACTGTGTCTGGGGTATCTGATGATACTGTGTCTGGGGTATCTGATGATACTGTGTCTGGGGTATCTGATGATACTGTGTCTGGGGTATCTTATGATACTGTGTCTGGGGTATCTTATGATACTGTGTCTGGGGTATCTGATGATACTGTGTCTGGGTATCTGATGATACTGTGTCTTGGGTATCTGATGATACTGTGTCTGGGGTATCTGATGGTACTGTGTCTGGGGTATCTGATGGTACTGTGTCTGGGGTATCTGATGGTACTGTGTCTTGGGTATCTGATGATACTGTGTCTTGGGTATCTGATGATACTGTGTCTTGGGTATCTGATGATACTGTGTCTTGGGTATCTGATGATACTGTGTCTTGGGTATCTGATGATACTGTGTCTTGGGTATATGATGATACTGTGTCTAGGGTATCTGATGGTACTGTGTCTGGGGTATCTGATGGTACTGTGTCTGTGGTATCTGATGATACTGTGTCTGGGGTATCTGATGATACTGTGTCTGGGGTATCTGATGATACTGTGTCTAGGGTATCTGATGATACTGTGTCTTGGGTATCTGATGGTACTGTGTCTTGGGTATCTGATGATACTGTGTCTGGGGTATCTGATGATACTGTGTCTTGGGTATCTGATGATACTGTGTCTTGGGTATCTGATGATACTGTGTCTTGGGTATCTGATGATACTGTATCTTGGGTATCTGATGATACTGTATCTGGGGTATCTGATGATACTGTGTCTTGGGTATCTGATGATACTGTGTCTTGGGTATCTGATGATACTGTGTCTGGGGTATCTGATGATACTGTGTCTGGGGTATCTGATGATACTGTGTCTGGGGTATCTGATGGTACTGTATCTGGGGTATCTGATGATACTGTGTCTGGGGTATCTGATGGTACTGTATCTGAGGTATCTGATGGTACTGTATCTGGGGTATCTGATGGTACTTTATCTGGGGTATCTGATGGTACTGTATCTGGATGTCTGGGGTATCTGATGATACTGTGTCTGGGGTATCTGATGGTACTGTATCTGGGGTATCTGATGGTACTGTATCTGGGGTATGTGATGGTACTGTATCTGGGGTATCTGATGGTACTGTGTCTGGGGAGAATATAGATACAGGCAGTCTATAATAATAAACGGAGCATTCATATGATCATCCGAAGCTGTCATCCTCTTACTGAAGACAAGCTGTCAGCCTCTCACTAAGGACAAGCTATCAATCTCTCACTGAAGACAAGCTGTGAGCCTCTTACTGAAGACAAGCTGTGAGCCTGAAGATAAGCTGTCAGCCTCTCACTGAAGACAAGCTGTGAGCTTCTCACTGCAGACAAACTGTTAGCCTCTCACTGCACACATGCTGTCAGCCTCTCACTGAAGACAAGCTTTCAGCCTCTCACTGCAGACAAACCGTCGGCTTCTCACTAAAGACAAGCTGTCAGCCTCTCACTACAAGCATAGTGTTCAAAAGCTACAAACGTTATTAACCTAATATGAACAAATACATACAAGCTGAAGAACAAACTTTTATCGTGACATCATTTCGCTATGTTGAAAGCTCTGTCAAACTATCACCTAATGAAGCTCTATTCTGCGCGAAATGTCTTCATACTTTCAGCAATACGACATTTAATCGAGAGTGCCCTATTCTCCAGAGGAAATAAACAGGTCTATTCAGGCCTCGTGGATATTCAGCAGCTGTGGAAATTACATAACTGCAGACGAGAATATTGTTAATTGAGAGGAGGAAGAATGGCAAGGAATGACATGATTTTACAACCACCTGGGTGTCATGTTTGACGGGACACAAGCATCATGGTTGTCCCAGTACTCACACATACTGTAAATGCTAGCTAGCATTTACCATGGTCTCTCTGGTTAATCTGGCTGTCAGTAATCGCCAACTAAAGATTTAGGAAGTCATAAACCAAGAAATAAAATGATAAAAATTTTATAAATGTTTTCTTTAAAGGGACTAATACAGTGTTCGGAATCCCTCACAGGAACTCACAGGAACAGCAGCAATGGCAGTGAAGTTTGGATGTCGGGGGACATCCATAGCTGATGCTGTGACAAGGAACACGATTTTTATCCTATTTTTGATGTTGGCATTTCACTAATTTCTTTTATCATCCCAGAGTTCGAGCAGAGGACGCCTGAGCCAGTTAATTCTGGGATAATTCGTGGGTTTTCTGCGCCGGGGTTAAAGGACCCAGAGGGCATGTGGATGCTTTGACCAAGGTGAAGAGAAGAGCTACGATTGACCCAGCATAGCGTGGGATACCAGAAGTGTATTCTCATAGGCCTAAGCACGAGGTACAGAGGGGAACTGGAGATTATAAAATGCAGTACAGCTATGCTTTCTCTCTCAAAAAGTAGAAACAGACGGGTCGTTTAAATGACTGAGACCCGTGTCAGGAAGCACTTGACCTGTTTCCTGACAAATAATATAAGCATTCTCTCTCAAACTCATTTCCCTTCATACGAGACTTCCTCAAACAGAGACACTCAGAAGCTAAGGGGGTCTCTTGCCAAGAAAACCCTGTAAGTACCTTTTGTGCTGTGTTCCTCTTAGCGTCTGACAATATACCACTCGTAGGGAAAATGTTGAACAGTATTGTAAAATTTTGTGTTGTGTGGCAAGTGTACAAAAAATATGAAGCATGACTCACGAAATCGTAATGACACGATTGCAAACAAACCATACCACGGGTGGGGTTCGAACCCGCGGTCTAAGAGTCTCAAAACTAGAGACCGTCGCGTAATAAGTGAAGGGATGACCACGTAGTGTACAGTATGACAGGACGTGATGACCAGACTAGGAGGGGATGGACCTGCAGGTATATTACTATTATCACAATCAGAACTAAGCGCTAATCCCACAAGGGTCATACAGCGCTGACCTTCAAGTATAGCCAGGATTATTATTATGGCTGTTACGCAGAAATTGAGATTACCTGAGGCCTAATGCCTTGTCTAAGGGCAAAGGATAAAAGTTACACAAATCACCTGTAAAACTAGGCCTCCCAGGTCTATCCCCATTGAAATAGAAGGTTTTAAATCCTTGTTTAGTGCTCCAATGGGTTGGGGTATCCGAAGGTTCACACAAAAATTCCTAATTAATACAAAATATAAATTTATTTATTAGATTAACAATATATACACACTCCCAAAACACACCCTCCTATTTCTCTTATGGCTGAAACACCTCAAACCAGATTCATGAAGAGGCTGCAAGCTGGAGAGTCGCCACAAAATAAACAAACACAGTGTATGGAGGTAGCGTCGGTTCCTAGCGTCGCGGCACTACCCTACTCTCCGGCCGAAAACATGTTAATCCCAAATTCACCAGCTCTCACTCAACTAACCGAGCCCTGACCACATCAGAGCCCCAGAGAGCCTGCTGGTACGCATTAGAACAGCCCACGCCGTGGACTTCCCAGCCGGAGAAGTACAAAACTTAGCTCAAATACACTGCTCCTGGCCACCATCTCCGCTCCATGCTGCCTCCATGTTACTCTCCCCAAAAGCGACGCCAACCCGCTCGCCCAACACACAGTTGGAAAATAAATCCCTAGCTGGATTTCCTTACATTTCATAGTTTATACTACTTTACAGTAACCACAAAAGGCATAGCATATTTCTAAAATTATGGTTGACATTTATCTAAAGGTTATACATTATTATTAAGTTCTCCTCGTTTATTAAATTTATGGAACACTTCTCCACTATCTATATATTTACGTATACTCATGTCATGCAGAACCCTGCATAACAATGGCCCTCGTGACAGACAAGGAGGCCGGGTCTTAGCGGGATGTTTAAACATCTCACAATGCGACCGAATGAGCAGACCACAAGATGGGGTCGGTCTGTACGTCAAGAATTTAATACTACTTTATAGATTTATTTAACGCCTGGAAACTGCAAATCTGGAAAATAAATAGAGAAGTGTCATTACTTGAATAAATTCAGTTAAACATTTAAAGTACCGGAAATGCCTACAATTTCTCAATTTAAACTCTGGCGTTCATGTAGGAAATGCTGAAAAAACTGGTTTCAAATCTGCACCCAGAAATAACTGACGTGAGCAGGGGACACAACAGATGAAGAGTAGAGATCCAATAAGTAAACTTGAGAAATCTCAATAAGCATTAATTATAACTGATCCAAGGCTAACGAAAATCGTAATAACGTGACTGCAGACAAATAACAGAACGAGTGAGGCTCGAACCCATGGCAGGAGAGTCCTAAAACTCACTGGCCAGCGTGTTAACCACTTGACCAACCTACCATGGTTCCAAGGCAGCATATATTTCCCATTAATGATTTCAGAAATCATCGCCCCTACTACCAGGCCTCAAACAATGCCTTATAAATTGGAAATAAATATTTCCTATATAAGAAATAATAATAATAAAAACAGAAAGCAAGAGTATACTGAATGCAAGAAAATGTTTGTAAGCTTTTCAACTGTCAGCTTACGTTGTCACGAGAGAGAAAAGATCATTAATCCTACCAGAAAACAAAACATTAATAGGTTCTCGTTTTGCTTGACGACAATAACATTGAGAACTGTTGGCCGGTGTCGTCGTGAGTCAAGGAAGCTGCCCAAGATATTAGTCTGTACTGATGTTGCATCAGCCTAAGCAAGGGAGCTTGACAAATTACCCGTCATGTCTAAAGGCTAAACCGAGTGACTACGTGCTGCGAGCACCAACAGCCTGAGTGACCAAGTTATCAACCAGGATACTTGGTCCTAGACCTGACGGCCGGGGTGATAATCTACAGAGCAATCAACAGGTACACAACAGGTTATGCTTACTGTTGTCAGTGCAGGTGATGCAGAGTGACCGACGTCAGCATCACCTGCTCACCCAGGGCAACGCCACCTACACTTCCCCAGATGAAATTAATACATTGATCCGTCCACTTTAGGTGACTTCGCGTCTCAGGCGACCGGGTAATTGGGAGTTTTGCGCACACCACCAGCAGCAGCAGCTGTCTCTAAAGTTATGTTGCTCCTCCAGTACCATCAGGAGCCTCCTGTCTCGTCCACACGGTACAGCCTTCCTCGCGGCACAACCTTCCTTGCGGTACAACCTTCCTCGCGGTACAACCTTCCTCGCGGTAGCTTCAGCATGTTTCTCTGCGTTGAGTGGACCAAATCAACTTAGTTTTTACCTTCTTCATTGGAGCCCTCTAGTAATAATACCAATTTCCTCTCCCCACTTCATTTCTGTTAAGAGAATCACGAAAATCGAGAACACCTTCACATGCGCTGACTATCCTATGGTGTATAAATATACCTAGTTGGATGAATCTTATTGTAGCCAGCTGGCCCAGTGGGTAACGCGTCGGTCTGGAGTTTTATGACTCTCTGATGGCTGGTTGTAACCCCACCCGTGGTATGGTTTAATTATGGACAAGGTAGATTATAAATTAGACACATATGCAACACTAGTTTGAGGTAATCAGTCCCTCAGCCTTGAGTCGATGTTGTCAGTCCATCAATCTTGAAAAGAATACGGCATATGTTTTTTTAAGAAAACTTTTATACCGTAGGCAGGGAGATGCAGCAGTCGTAGGTGGTTACTTTGAAAAGTGGAAGTAGGTGACACGACACCGGAGTCTTTGCCCTGCTGCCGTCGAGAGAGGACGTCGTCTTAGCTGCTCTTCACCGTCCCCCGGGTGCCCTGCTGCAGTCGAGAGAGGGCGCTCCCAGCTGCTCTGAACACTGATCCTCCAGCTACCACTGATCCTCCTGCTGACCAGAGCGGAGAGGAAAACTTTCTTGCTGTCACTTCCCAGCCCCATCCCTTCAAGAGGGTAAGGCGGTGACTAGCCTGCTTGTTCCTCCTCTCTACCCCCCTCCCCCA
>WNWK01018022.1:0-41000 GCA_009830355.1 Cherax destructor
ACAACAGAGCTAGGTACGACTGACTGACCTACACTTCACAACATAGCTAGGTACGACTGACTGGCCTACACTTCACAACAGAGCTAGGTACGACTGACTGACCTACACTTCACAACAGAGCTAGGTACCACTGACTGACCTACACTTGACAACAGAGCTAGGTACCACTGACTGACCTACACTTGACAACAGAGCTAGGTACGACTGACTGACCTACACTTCACAACAGAGCTAGGTACGACTGACTGACCTACACTTCACAACAGAGCTAGGTACCACTGACTGACCTACACTTCACAACAGAGCTAGGTACCACTGACTGACCTACACAATTCTCCGAGGCTAATGGTATCGATGATTGGATAGACATATTTCTTAACAAACTACTTAGACTATATAACAAACATTGTCCCATAAAAACGAAACAGATTACGAATAAACGGCTAGGTTGCCCATGGCTGAACAACAGCATACTAAGATCCATTGATAAGAAACATCAATATGAAAAGCAATACAGACAGGGCTTAATAAACAAAGTTTTTGTTAAACATTACGCATCAGTTCTCACCAACCTAATAACAAAGGCTAAGCAATTGTACTACTCCAATAGATTCAACGAAACAAGAGGAGACATAAAAAAGATATGGAAGACACTCTCTCAGATTCTAGGCACCCACAAAGTGAAAAAAAACTAGGGATATTGTGCTAACTAAGCTGAATAAAGCCCAACTACAGCCTATTGATACAGTTAACAAGATAAATGACTTTTTCTCAACCATAGGATCAAATCTCGCCAGCAAAATCCCAGGTACCAATGCCCGAGCAAGTGATTACTTAGATGGGAATTTGCCAACCTCCTTCTATCTTGCACCAACCGAGCCCACAGAAGTCACTACGATTATTAAGTCACTTAAAAATAAATCAGGAAATCTGGCTAAAGTTCCTCCATTATTGTACAAACGGATGGCTCATGTTCTTTCACCTGCTATTTCATTACTCTTTAACAAATCACTAGAAACCAGCACTTTCCCGGCACTACTCAAGACAGCAAGGGTCACACCAATACACAAAGGTGGTGACCCCACAGATGGAAAACAACTACAGGACAATTTAAAACTTACCGTTGCTATCCAAAATCTTCGAGAAACTTATGCACAAGAGATTATATTCCTTTATAACAGCACAAAGCATCCTCAACCCCTGCCAATTAGGCTTCAGGAAAAGCAAAAGCACAAACAACGCCATTGTAAAAATGCTAGACCTGCTTTGCACAGCACTTGAAAACAATTAATATCCATTAGGACTCTTCATCGACCTAAGGAAAGCTTTAGACACCGTAGACCGCAGCATCCTACTCCACAAACTTGATCATTATGGCATAAGAGGCCACGCACTTACATATTTCAAATCCTACCTTACTAACAGGCATCAATAAGTCTCTATTAAGGACACAACCTCATCAATAAGACCGCTGGATACTGGAGTACCACAGGGAAGTGTCCTTGGTCCCCTGCTCTTCCTCTTATACATCAATAATCTTCCTAATTTATCACAACACCAATTCTCTTTGCTGACGATACGACAAATGTCATCTCCCACCCTAATCTTGCCTCACTCAACACTATTGTTAACGAAGAACTAGTAAAAATATCGACCTGGCTGACTGCTAATAAACTTACACAATATTGACAAAACCTTCTACATTCTGTTTGGGAACAGAACAGGTGTTGCACAACTGAACATAACAATTGACAACACGCTTATTGCTATACATAATGAGGGCAAATTCCTGCACCTTGACAGCAACCTGAAATTCAACACCCATATCCAACAAATAACAAAAAAAAGTATCCAAAACAGTTGGGATCCTCTCCAAGATACGTTACTACGTACCACAATCAGCCCTACTAACACTATACTATTCACTTATCTATCTCTACCTCACCTAAAGCCAATAATAACCCAACAGAAAGCCGCAGTAAGAATTATCACGCAATCCAACCCCCCCCGTCCCCCACTCTTTAAAGACCTAAACCTACTCACCGTACAGAACATCCACACTTACTATTGTGCAACCTACATTTACAGAACCATAAATGCTAATATTAACCCTGAACTAAAACACTTTCTTGATAGTTGCAACAGAACCCATAGACACAATACCAGACACAAAAATGTCTATGACATTTATGACTACCGCTAAACATCTCGTCTCCCTAACACACCCCATCATCAGCTAACCAAATGAAAACCACCTAATTCTCTTTTTTGTATTATGAACACATCCAAAACAATACAGTCTTACTCTCGTTATCTGTAATTCCCCCTAATTTACACTTACACTCACCCAAATGACTGTAAACATTAAATTCCTAATAACTATTGCCTATTAAATCTTAAGTTAGTCCTAAGTTAACCTAAGATATTCTTCCAGTATAAGAGAAACAATGTATCATGCCAAGACAAATCCAAAACCATTACTAAATCTACCATTTATAATATTATTATATGATTTGTACTAGACAGCATACTCCACCAATATTCAAAAGCCTAAAACTACTCACCATAAAGAACATTCACACTTATTCTTGTGCCTACTACATACATAGAACTCTACATTCTAATATAAACCCTCCGCTCAAAATTCTCCTCACCAACTTTAATAGGACCCATGACCATAACACAAGATACAGATCACTTTTTGATGTACCCCGAGTCCACAGCAACCTATGTAAGAATTCTATGCACATAAAGGGTCCCAGAATCTGTAACTCATTACCACGAAATGCTAAAATAACCTTGTCTGAAAATCAGTTTAAGACTCTTCTCAGAAACCACCTACTCACCCTAAACTAAATACTCATACTGTAAATTGCCTTCAAAAATGCTCAAAGTTATTTTCCTATAAAATAATTTAATTTTTTACAATTATGTTACCACCTAATCACCCTAAACTAAATACTCAAACTGTAAATTACTCTCAAAATGCTCAATGTTATTTTCATTAAGATCATTTAATTTTTACCATTATGTTCCATCCTACTAAACACTAGTTACAATGTCTATCATCATTTTGTAATGAACAATGTATTATCATCATATCATAATTTGAACGATCTACCAATACAAACTCACTCAATTACTCCAATATTATGTTCATAGTCTATAAGCCATTAGATTAAGCTGCCCCTAATGCCAAGGCATGCCAGAGGCTCTCCTTGCACCTCACCAAGGCATGCCAGTGGCTCTCCTTGCACCTCAATTTATGATTGTAATGTAAACCCATGTACACGAGCAAAGAAATAAAATTGTATTTGTATTTGTATATAATAATATGTTCAAATGTACTGCTCCATAACCTATATCAATATACAGTAAGAATTAGTATTAGTCTGCCCGAAATGCCTAGGCCTGCTAGTGGTCTTCTTTGTAATTAATATCTTATAACATGTAAACCACACATTGTAAGATTTACAAGGAAATAAACATTTGAATTTGAGTTTAATAAGTATGTATGGAGAAGAGAAGAGTGTAGAGGAGAGAGAGAGATTTTGGGAGATGTTAAGCGAATGTGTTGGAACTTTTGAACCAAGTGAGAGGTTAATTGTGGTAGGGGACCTAAATGCTGAAGTAGGAGAAACGTTTAGAGAGGGTGTGATAGGTAAGTTTGGTATTACAAAGTCACTTAATAAATGGCCTGTGAGACCTGGTCATAATTGGATTGGCAGCAAACAAACTCAGCATTAGATTATAATATATATTTTTGCCTTCATCCACTATATACAGGTATGTACACTATGTACAACATGTACAGATAGGATAAAAAGTGTACACCACGGTGACTGATGGCATAGCAGAAGCCAGAGAGAGAGCACTGTACTCAACCAGCAGCTAGGCAAGTCTGCCAGTGCTCACCGCAAGTGAACCACGTTGCTTCAGCTTTGGCGGGCTTGCCTGTGATTGGTCAGTGAACCAAGGTACTGATTTAAAGGAACCTCTCTTCGAAAGGCTTCAAAGGTAAAAGTACCACGCACCTGTTGTGAAGTTGGTGGGGAGGGTGTGTTGATGTCGATGGTACCACACCAGCGCCGCCTCCAGGTACCTCTCCCTGTCGCGGGTGTCGTCATTGAAGGCGGTGGTGTCGTTGAAAGAGGGGGTGTTGTCGTTGAAGGCTGTGGTGTTGTTGAAAGAGGGGGTGTTGTCGTTGAAGGCGGTGGTGTTGTTGAAAGAGGGGGTGTTTTCGTTGATGGCGGTGGTGTCGTTGAAAGAGAGGGTGTTGTCGTTGAAGGCTGTGGTGTTGTTGAAAGAGGGAGTGTTGTCGTTGAAGGCGGTGGTGTTGTTGAAAGAGGGGGTGTTTTCGTTGAAGCCGCGGGTGTTTTCGTTGAAGCCACGGGTGTTGTCGTTGAAGGCGCGGGTGTTGTGGAGGCTGGGACTTGAGGTGTCGTTCAGGGCCGCAGCGAAGTCGTAGATAACGCACGACTTTAGATTACCAGAGTCATCCCTGAAAGTAATTGTGTATAACTAATACGCAATTATATAAATTATAAGCTCTTATACATTATTAATTTAGTAGTTATGTTTAAAATATAGTCTGTAGTATGACCTCTTTATTGTGAGAGGCTAGGTCGACCTTGGGTGTATCAACAAAGTGATTACTTGAAGAGGTGTTTTAAATGTTGGTAGAATTAATGTGACATTTTATTGTGGCAACGTTTCGCTCTCCAGTAGCTTTATAAAGCCGTTACAAAGAATACATGGACACATAGAGGTATATACAGGTACAGAGGCGCAAAATATAATATAAATCATTGTAGGTAGTTGTAGTAATAGTCCTTGTGGTGGTGGTAGTAGTTGTAGCAGCTGCTACAACTACCACAAGTACTACTACTACTACTACAAGGACTACTAGCAGCTAGCTGCTACAACAACTACTACCACAACAGGTACTACTACTACCACCACCACAAGGACTACTTCTACCACCACAAGGACTACTACTACCACCACAAGGACTACTACTACCACCACAAGGACTACTACTACCACCACCACAAGGACTACTACTATTACCACCACAAGGATTACTATTACCACCACAAGGACTACTACTACTACTACCACCACAAGGACTACTATTACCACCACAAGGACTACTACTACTACCACCACCACAAGGACTACTACTATTACCACCACAAGGATTACTATTACCACCACAAAGACTACTACTACTACTACCACCACAAGGACTACTACTACCACCACAAGGACTACTACTACCACAAGGACTACTACTACTATCACCATAAGGACTACTACTACTACTACCACCACAAGGATTACTATTACCACCACAAGGACTACTACTACAACCACAAGGACTACTACTACCACCACGAGGACTACTACTACCACCACAAGGACTACTACTACCACCAAAAGGACTACTATTACCACCACAAGGACTACTATTACCACCACAATGACTACTACTACTACTACCACCACAATGACTACTACTATTACCACCACAAGGACTACTACTACAACCACAAGGACTACTACTACCACCACAAGGACTACTACTACCAACACAAGGACTACTATTACCACCACAAGGACTACTATTACCACCACAATGACTACTACTACCACCACAAGGACTACTACCACCACCACAAGGACTACTACTACTACCACCACAAGGACTACTACTACCACCACAAGGACTATACTCCACAAGGAAATACCACCACAAGGACTACTACCACCACAAGGACTACTACTACCACCACAGGACTACTACTACCACCACAAGGACTACTACTACCACCACAAGGACTACTACACCACAAGGACTACTACGACTACTACCACCACAAGGACTACTAACTACTACCACCACAAGGACTACTACTACCACCACAAGGACTACTATTACCACCACAAGGACTACTACTACCACCATACTATACCACCACAAGGACTACTACCACCACAAGGACCTACTACCACCACAAGGACTACTACTACCACCACAAGGACTACTACTACCACCACAAGGACTACTATACCACCACAAGGACTACTACTACCACCACAAGGACTACTATACCACCACAAGGACTACTACTACCACCACAAGGACTACTACTACCACCACAAGGACTACTACTACCACCACAAGGACTACTACTACCACCACAAGGACTACTACTACCACCACAAGGACTACTACTACCACCACAAGGACTACTACTACCACCACAAGGACTACTACTACCACCACAAGGACTACTACTACCACCACAAGGACTACTACTACCACCACAATTACTACTACTACCACCACAAGGACTACTACTACCACCACAAGGACTACTACTACCACACAAGGACTACTACTACCACCACAAGGACTACTACACTACCACCACAAGGACTACTACTACCACCACAAGGACTACTACTACCACCACAAGGACTACTACTACCACCACAAGGACTACTACTACCACCACAAGGACTTACTACTACCACACAAAATTACTACTACTACCACCACAAGGACTACTACACCACCACAAGGACTACTACTACCACCACAACTACTTACTACCACCACAAGGACTACTATTACCACCACAAGGACTACTACTACTACTACCACAACAAGGACTACTAATACTACTACCACCACAAGGACTACTACTACCACCACAAGGACTACTATTACCACCACAAGGACTACTACTACCACCACAAGGACTACTACTACCACCACAAGGACTACTACTACCACCACAAGGACTACTACTACCACCACAAGGACTACTACTACCACCACAGGACTACTACTACTACTACCACAAAGGACTACTACTACCTACACACAAGGTACTACTCACCTCAGTACTATACCCACAGGACTGTATTCACCACAAGGACTACTACCACCACAAGGACTACTACATCCACAAGTACTACTATTACACAGGTACTATACCACAAGGATTATATCTAATATCCACAGATACTACTACCACCACAAGGACTACTACTACACTACAAGGATACTAACCACCCCAGTGACTACTATACAAGGATACTAGTGACATGGTACTATAGCCGTCACAAGTGACAGTATACAGGTACTGACAGGTGATGCCACAGTAAGGACGTCACATAGTGCACAAGTGTATACTAAGGTACAAGTTATTCATGTTGTGCTCATTTACTATAGGTCACATATTGATTATGTGTGACAGGTGATACAAGGTCACAAGTGACAGCTATACTAGGTCACAAGTGACAGGTGATAAAGGTCACAAGTGACAGGGATACAAGGTACAAGTGACAGGTGATACAAGGTCACAGTGACAGGTGATACAAGGTCACAAGTGACAGGTGATACAAGGTCACAAGTGACAGGTGATACAAGGTCACAAGTGACAGGTATACAAGGTCACAAGTGACAGGTGATACAAGGTCACAAGTGACAGGTGATACAAGGTCACAAGTGACAGGTGATACAAGGTCACAAGTGACAGGTGATACAAGGTCACAAGTGACAGGTGATACAAGGTCACAAGTGACAGGTGATACAAGGTCACAAGTGACAGGTGATACAAGGTCACAAGTGACAGGTGATACAAGGTCACAAGTGACAGGTGATACAAGGTCACAAGTGACAGGTGATACAAGGTCACAAGTGACAGGTGATACAAGGTCACAAGTGACAGGTGATACAAGGTCACAAGTGACAGGTGATACAAGGTCACAAGTGACAGGTGATACAAGGTCACAAGTGACAGGTGATACAAGGTCACAGTGACAGGTGATACAAGGTCACAGTGACAGGTGATACAAGGTCACAAGTGACAGGTGATACAAGGTCACAAGTGACAGGTGATACAAGGTCACAAGTGACAGGTGATACAAGGTCACATGTGACAGGTGATACAAGGTCACAAGTGACAGGTGATACAAGGTCACAAGTGACAGGTGATACAAGGTCACAAGTGACAGGTGATACAAGGTCACAAGTGACAGGTGATACAAGGTCACATGTGACAGGTGATACAAGGTCACAAGTGACAGGTGATACAAGGTCACATGTGACAGGTGATACAAGGTCACAATGACAGGTGATACAAGGTCACAAGTGACAGTGATACAGGTCACATGTGACAGGTGATACAAGGTCACAAGTGACAGGTGATACAAGGTCACATGTGACAGGTGATACAAGGTCACAGTGACAGGTG
The DNA here is from genome assembly GCA_009830355.1 of Cherax destructor. NCBI lineage: Eukaryota > Metazoa > Arthropoda > Malacostraca > Decapoda > Parastacidae > Cherax > Cherax destructor. The sequence goes on from WNWK01018022.1 coordinate 8,268, forward strand.
ATACAAGGTCACAAGTGAGGTGATACAAGGTCACAAGTGACAGGTGATACAGGTCACAAGTGACAGGTGATACAAGGTCACAAGTGACAGGTGATACAAGGTCACAAGTGACAGGTGATACAAGGTCACAGTGACAGGTGATACAAAGTCATCAAGGCACAGTGAGTGATACAAAGTCACAAGTGACAGGTGATACAAGGTCACATGTGACAGGTGATACGGTCACATGTGACAGATACAAGGTCACAAGTGACAGGTGATACAAGGTCACATGTGACAGGTGATACAAGGTCACAGTGACAGCTGATACTAGGTCACAAGTGACAGGTGATACAAGGTCACAGTGACAGGTGATACAAGGTACAAGTGACAGGTGATACAAGGTCACATGTGACAGGTGATACAAGGTCACAAGTGGCAGGTGATACAAGGTCACAAGTGACAGCTGATACTAGGTCACATGTGACAGGTGATACAAGGTCACAAGTGACAGGTGATACAAGGTCACATGTGACAGGTGATACAAGGTCACAAGTGACAGGTGATACAAGGTCACATGTGACAGGTGATACAAGGTCACAAGTACAGGTATACAAGGTCACATGTGACAGGTGATACAAGGTCACATGTGACAGGTGATACAAGGTCACAAGTGACAGGTGATACAAGGTCACATGTGACAGGTGATACAAGGTCACAGTGACAGTGATACTAGGTCACAGTGCAGGTGATACAAGGTCACAGTGACAGGTGATACAAGTCACAAGTGACAGGGATACAAGGTAACAAGTGACAGGTGATACAAGGTCACATGTGACAGGTGATACAAGGTCACAAGTGAGTGAAAGGTCACAGTGACAGGTGATACAAGGTCACAATGACAGGTGATACAAGGTCACAAGTGACAGGTGATACAAGGTCACATGTGACAGGTGATACAAGGTCACAAGTGACAGGTGATACAAGGTCACATGTGACAGGTGATACAAGGTCACAAGTGACAGGTGATACAAGGTCACAAGTGACAGTGATACAAGGTCACAAGTGACAGGTGATACAAGGTCACAAGTGACAGGTGATACAAGGTCACATGTGACAGGTGATACAAGGTCACAAGTGACAGGTGATACAAGGTCACAGTGCAGGTGATCAAGGTCACAATGACAGGTGATACAAGGTCACATGTGACAGGTGATACAAGGTCACAAGTGACAGGTGATACAGGTCACATGTGACAGGTGATACAAGGTCACATGTGACAGGTGATACAAGGTCATGCAGGTGATACAAGGTCACATGTGACAGGTGATACAAGTCACAAGTGACAGGTGATACAAGGTCACAGTGACAGGTGATACAAGGTCACATGTGACAGGTGATCAAGGTCACAAGTGACAGGTGATACAAGGTCACAAGTGACAGGTGATACAAGGTCACAAGTGACAGGTGATACAAGGTCACAAGTGACAGTGATACAAGGTCACATGGACAGGTGATACAAGGTCACAAGTGACAGGTGATACAAGGTCACAAGTGAAAGGTGATACAAGGTCACAAGTGACAGGTGATACAAGGTCACAAGTGACAGGTGATACAAGGTCACAAGTGACAGGTGATACAAGGTCACATGTGACAGGTGATACAAGGTCACAAGTGACAGGTGATACAAGGTCACATGTGACAGGTGATACAAGGTCACAAGTGACAGGTGATACAAGGTCACATGTGACAGGTGATACAAGGTCACAAGTGACAGGTGATACAAGGTCACATGTGACAGGTGATACAGGTCCAGTGCAAGCAGGTGATGCAAGGTCACAAGTGACAGGTGATACAAGGTCACATGTGACAGGTGATACAAGGTCACAAGTGACAGGTGATACAAGGTCACATGTGACAGGTGATACAAGGTCACAAGTGACAGGTGATACAAGGTCACAAGTGACAGGTGATACAAGGTAACAAGTGACAGGTGATACAAGGTCACATGTGACAGGTGATACAAGGTCACAAGTGACAGGTGATACAAGGTCACAAGTGACAGGTGATACAAGGTCACAAGTGACAGGTGATACAAGGTCACATGTGACAGGTGATACAAGGTCACATGTGACAGGTGATACAAGGTCACAAGTGACAGGTGATACAAGGTCACATGTGACAGGTGATACAAGGTCACAAGTGACAGGTGATACAAGGTCACAAGTGACAGGTGATACAAGGTCACATGTGACAGGTGATACAAGGTCACAAGTGACAGGCGATACAAGGTCACATGTGACAGGTGATACAAGGTCACAAGTGACAGGTGATACAAGGTCACAAGTGACAGGTGATACAAGGTCACATGTGACAGGTGATACAAGGTCACATGTGACAGGTGATACAAGGTCACATGTGACAGGTGATACAAGGTCACATGTGACAGGTGATACAAGGTCACAAGTGACAGGTGATACAAGGTCACAAGTGACAGGTGATACAAGGTCACATGTGACAGGTGATACAAGGTCATATGTGACAGGTGATACAAGGTCACAAGTGACAGGTGATACAAGGTCACATGTGACAGGTGATACAAGGTCACATGTGACAGGTGATACAAGGTCACAAGTGACAGGTGATACAAGGTCAAATGTGACAGGTGATACAAGGTCACAAGTGACAGGTGATACAAGGTCACATGTGACAAGTGATACAAGGTCACAAATGACAGGTGATACAAGGTCACAAGTGACAGGTGATACAAGGTCACAAATGACAGGTGATACAAGGTCACAAGTGACAGGTGATACAAGGTCACAAGTGACAGGTGATACAAGGTCACAAGTGACAGGTGATACAAGGTCACAAGTGACAGGTGGTACAAGGTCACAAGTGACAGGTCATACAAGGTCACAAGTGGTAATAAGTGGCATAGTTTAACTCTTGGGTTATCCTATTCACTTAACACACATGATACTATGTAAGACAACTGTAATAATCTGAAATTGTGTAATTGTACCAACATAAACTTAAAAACAGTGCCAACTGGAGAAGTGCCACATCTGGCGTTATTATGTGCCTTAATGCGATGAAATTGATGAAGTCAGAGACAACTCACTCAAAAATGTTCAATAAATGTCAAAGTATTTTATCCACAGTGGTATATTACCAAGAATTCTGGAAAAATACCCTGACTTTGCCCACTGTAAATAATGCATTACCACTTAAACAACTTTTTTTCAAGCATACCTTGCTAAAATATAAGGTAATATTTTGTGAGATAATTCATGTCTGTATAAATAATTCATTATGATTGTAACCAGATATAAACATGTGTGTAGTTCAGTACCACTGTAACTTATTTATTATCAAAACTTTGCACCTGGACCCATTATGTACCTCTGTAATATTTTGACTACCACCCACACCATGGGTATGGGGTGACTACCACCCACACCATGGGTATGGGGTGACTACCACCCACACCATGGATATGGGGTGACTACCACCCACACCATGGGTATGGGGTGACTACCACCCACACCATGGGTATGGGGTGACTACCACCCACACCATGGATATGGGATGACTACCACCCACACCATGGATATGGGGTGACTACCACCCACACCATGGATATGGGGTGACTACCACCCACACCATGGATATGGGGTGACTACCACCCACACAATGGGTATGGGGTGACTACCACCCACACAATGGGTATGGGGTGACTACCACCCACACAGTGGGTATAGGGTGACTACCACCCACACCATGGATATGGGGTGACTACCACCCACACCATGGAATGGGGTGACTACCACCCACACATGGATGGGGTGACTACCCCCACACAATGGGTATGGGGTGACTACCACCCACACCATAGTATGGGGTGACTACCACCCACACCATGGAATTGGGAGTGACTACCCCCACACAATGGGTATGGGGTGACTACCACCCACACCATGGACATGGGGTGACTACAACCCACACCATGGATATGGGGTGACTACCACCCACACAATGGGTATGGGGTGACTACCACCCACACAATGGGTATGGGGTGACTACCACCCACACCATGGGTATGGGGTGACTACCACCCACACCATGGGTATGGGGTGACTACCACCCACACCATAGATATGGGGTGACTACCACCCACACAATGGGTATGGGGTGACTACCACCCACACCATGGATATGAAGTGACTACCACCCACACAATGGGTATGGGGTGGCTACCACACACACCATGGATATGTGTGACTACCACCCACACCATGGTATGGGTGACTACCACCCACACCATGGGTATGGGGTGACTACCACCCACACCATGGATATGGGGTGACTACCACCCACACCATGGATATGGGGTGACTACCACCCACACCATGGGTATGGGGTGACTACCACCCACACCATGGGTATGGGTGACTACCACCACACCATGGATTGGGTTACTCGCCCATACCATGGGTGTGGGTGACTACCCCACACAATGGGATGACTACCGCCACACCATGGGTATGGGATTACGCGCACACCATGGATGACTACCGCCACACCATGGGTATGGGTGACTACCACCCACACCATGGGATGACTCCGCCCACACCATGGGTATGGTGATTACCCGCACACATGGGATGACTACCTCCCACCATGGGTATGGGGTGACTACCACCCACACTATGGGTATGGGGTGACTACCGCCCACACCATGGGTATGGGGTGACTACCACCCACACCATGGGATGACTACCGCCCACACCATGGGTATGGGGTGACTACCACCCACACCATGGATATGGGATGACTACCGCCCATACCATGGGTGTGGGGTACTACCGCCCACACCATGGAAATGGGGTGACTACCACCCACACAATGGGTGTGGGGTGACTACCGCCCATACCATGGGTGTGGGGTGACTACCGCCCATACAATGGGATGACTACCGCCCACACCATGGGTATGGGGTGATTAACGCGCACACCATGGGATGACGCCACCATGGGATGACTACCGCCCACACCATGGGTATGGGGTGACTTGGGACCGCCCACACATGGGTATGGGATGACTACCGCCACACCATGGATGACACCGCCCACTCCATGGGTATGGGGTGACTACCACCCACACCATGGATATGGGATGACTACCGCCCATACCATGGGTGTGGGTTACTACCGCCCACACCATGGAAATGGGATGACTACCGCCCACACCATGGGTATGGGGTGACTACCACCCACACCATGGATATGGGATGACTACCGCCCATACCATGTGTGTGGGGTTACTACCGCCGACATCATGGGTATGGGATGACCACCGCCCGCACCATGGGTATGGGGTGACTACAACCCACACCATGGATATGGGGTGACTACTGCCCATACCATGGGTGTGGGGTTACTACCGCCCACATCATGGGTATGGGATGACTACCGCACACCATGGGTATGGGGGACTACCCACTGAAGGGAACCACCATACCATGGGTATGGTAACTACCCACCATAGGTAGGGGGATACCGCTAACACCATGGGTATGGGGTGACCTGACCATACCATGGGTGTGGGGTTACTACCGTCCACATCATGCGTATGGGTGACTCCACCACACCATGGGTATGGGGTGACTCCCCCACACCATGGTATCGGTGACTACCGCCAATACCATGGGTGTGGGTTACTACCGCCCCACATGGGTATGGATGACCTGCCCATGCCATGGTGGGTGACTACCGCCCACACCATGGGAATCGGGTGATTACCGCCCATATCATGGGTGTGGGGTTACTACCGCCCACATCATGGGTATGGGATGACTACCGCCCACATCATGGGTATGGGATGACTACTGCCCATACCATAGGTGTGGGGTGACTACCGCCCACACCATGGGTATCGGGTGATTACCGCCCATATCATGGGTGTGGGGTTACTACCGCCCACATCATGGGTATGGGATGACTACCGCCCACACCATGGATATGGGGTGACTACCACCCACACCATGAGTATGGGGTGACTACTACCCACACCATGGGTTTCGGGTGACTACCGCCCATACCATGGGTGTGGGGTTACTACCTGGTGTTTACCTGGAGAGAGTTCCAGGGTCCAACGCCCCTGGGGCCCGGTCTGTGACCAGGCCTCATGTTGGATCAGAGCCTGATCAACAAGGCTGTTACTGCTGGCCGCACGCAGTCCAACGTACGAACCACAGACTGGTTGGTCAGGCACCGACTTTAGGTGCCTGTCCAGTGCCTGCTTGAAGACAGCCAGGGGTCTATTGGTAATCCCCCTTATGTATGCTGGGAGGCAGTTGAATAGTCTTGGGCCCATGACACTTAATGTGTTGTCTCTCAACGTGCTAGTGGCACCCCTGCTCTTCATTGGGGGGATGTTACATCGTCTGCCGAGTCTTTTGTTTTTGTAGGGAGTGACTCTCGTGTGCAAGTTTGGTACTAATCCCTCTAGTATTTTCCACGTGTATATAATAATGTATCTCTCCCGCCTGCGTTCTAGGGAGTACAGGTTTAGGAACTTCAAGCGTTCCCAGTAATTGAGGTGGTTTATTGCAGTTGTGTGTGCAATGAAGCTTCTCTGTACATTTTCTAGGTCAGCAATTTCACCTGCCTTGAAAGGTGCAGTTAGTGTACAGAAATATTCCAGCCTAGATAGAACAGGCGACCTGAAAAGTGTCAACATGGGATTGGCATCCTTGGTTTTGAAGGTTCTCGTTATCCATCCTGTCATTTTTCTTGCAAATGCGATTGCTACAGTGTTATGGTCCTTGAAGGTGAGATCCTCTGTCATGATCACTCCCAGGTCTTTGACACTAGTTTTTCGCTCTATTGTGTGGTTGGAATTTGTTTTATACTCCGATGAGATTTTAATTTCCTCACGTTTTCCGTATCTGAGTAATTGAAATTTCTCATCATTGAACTTCATATTGTTTTCTGCAGCCCATTTAAAGATTTGGTTGATGTCTGCTTGGAGTCTTGCAGTGTCTTCAATGGTGGACACTGTCATGCAGATTCGGGTGTCATCTGCAAAGAAAGACACGGCACTGTGGCTGATATCCCTGTCTATGTCCGATATGAGGATGAGGAACAGGATGGGAGCGAGTACTGTGCCTTGTGGAACAGAGCTTTTCACAGTAGCTGCCTCAGACTTTACTCTGTTGACTACTACTCTTTGTGTTCTACCGCCCACATCATGGGTATGGGATGACTACCGAGCACACCATAGGTATGGGGTGACTACCGTGCACACCATGGGTATGGGATGACTACCGTGCACACCATGGGTATGGGATGACTACCGCCCACACCATGGGTATGGGATGACTACCGTGCACACCATGGGTATGGGATGACTACCGTGCACACCATGGGTATGGGATGACTACCGCCCACATCATGGGTATGGGATGACTACCGAGCACACCATGGGTATGGGGTGACTACCGTGCACACCATGGGTATGGGATGACTACCGCCCACACCATGGGTATGGGGTGAGTACCGTTCATACCATGGGTATGGGGTGACTACCGCCCATACCATACAATTTTATGAATCTTGATTATTTATAAAACTAAAATCAAACATTTTTTCTTACTGGGTTATAAAGATTTTAATTAGAATGTAAAGAAGATAATACTGCAAAAAATAAAACCCTTCAGTTTTATGGCGTTTTTAAGTTTAACGAAGGTAGACTTTCCTATTCTGAGGAACTTTCTCAGCAATATTTTCGTTTGCTTTATCATGAAATTATGTTTATTACTTGAAAACGCTTTATTCGATCGTCTTCAAACCGTTAGCGTTTGTGTAATGTATCTTGGGCAAGATTTATATTATTGGCATGCATACCGCAACATAGTTCATTCCCAAATTTTGTGTCCTTGTGAGAGGTTAAGAGACGATCACTGATATTCTGCTGGAAATGCTGAGGCATGTTAGTGGCTGTGTTGTTCTTAACAGTAATGTATTACATCTAAACTACACATACAACACTGGTGTGTCGTGCAACACATACAACACTGGTGTGTCGTGCTCAACACATACAACACTGGTGTGTCGTGCTCAACACATACAACACTGGTGTGTCGTGCTCAACACATACAACACTGGTGTGTCGTGCTCAACACATACAACACTGGTGTGTCGTGCTCAACACATACAACACTGGTGTGTCGTGCTCAACACATACAACACTGGTGTGTCGTGCTCAACACATACAACACTGGTGTGTCGTGCTCAACACATACAACACTGGTGTGTCGTGCTCAACACATACAACACTGGTGTGTCGTGCTCAACACATACAACACTGGTGTGTCGTGCAACACATACAACACTGGTGTGTCGTGCTCAACACATACAACACTGGTGTGTCGTGCTCAACACATACAACACTGGTGTGTCGTGCTCAACACATACAACACTGGTGTGTCGTGCAACACATACAACACTGGTGTGTCGTGCAACACATACAACACTGGTGTGTCGTGCTCAACACATACAACACTGGTGTGTCGTGCTCAACACATACAACACTGGTGTGTCGTGCTCAACACATACAACACTGGTGTGTCGTGCAACACATACAACACTGGTGTGTCGTGCAACACATACAACACTGGTGTGTCGTGCAACACATACAACACTGGTGTGTCGTGCTCAACACAAGCTTGATGCAGTGTAGTGATGCCATTTTGCGACTTTCAATCTCGAAATGTTATGGTATTATTTTACGTTATTACATTGCTTTGATGCTGGGGAGGGGTTCTTGATCCGAGGAACTGTATTTCCCATTCATTAGATCGAATGTGAATACTTCCCATTCTGCAGGCTCTATATGACCCCCTTTGGGTTTAGCACTGTCCTGATTAAAATATAACGTCCTCATTGTGTTGTAGAGGTGTGAGCTGTGCTCACACCTCTACAACACAACTGTCCTCAAAGATTTATTAAGTTATACCATGAATTAAGGTAATATTCTAGACTTCACCTTAAGAAACAGACAAAGCAAATGTGATAGTAATAATGGACAAGGTAGATTATAGTGGAAGAATGAACATGTTATTAGAACACACGAGAACTTAAGTGACTCTTAAACTTTTAAGTGATGATGTATTTACCTCAGAGTAACTCTTCATGTTAAGTTGTGTAAGTTATCATGCGCAAGTTTTATTAATCAAATTGGTTTCTGTGAAATAACTGGCGAACGTTTCTTTGATAAAAAATGTCAGTGTTTCAGTTTAATTGGTTATCCTAAGTTAAATAAACTTAATGGTCATTTATGTGCCTATAACATCTGCGAGCCATCAAGACCAATGTCAACAATTTTGTTAGGCACATTAATGTTTCAGAGAACGTACTGTCTTAATGCTGGTCAGTCTCAGAATTTATTTTTGTCTGTGTAAGCTACAATTTGCATTTTTATAAAATGGAAAAAACTTAAATATGCTTTTCATGGGATAGTTTCCGAGAGTCGCAGCTGATTAGCTTCTATGGTGACTGACAGGGCAACATTTGCGCGGGTTCAGACTAAATGTGCTTGTGTATTTTATGATATTGGTCTCTTTGGTGCCTCTGAAAAAAAATAATTAGATTTGGTGTCTCAATTTTATTTTTATTGAAGAAATTTAGATATTAGTTTCCAAATGATGACTTCTGAATGCCTCTTCCGATTACCTTAAAATTTTTAATGCTATTATTTAACAGCATTATCAACTTATGTCGCACTCTGTTCCTGGACCGTGCAGCGAGCGAAATAAATCTAGTTTTTATATAATGTTCTGAAAATAAAAATTATGATTCTCATTTGATTCTGGCAAGTGTGTACTGACCTAGGAATGGTGAGGTTGACCCAGGTGTCGTGTGAGAGAGCCTGGGGAGGCTGGGGCAGGGAGCAAGTGTGTGGAGGCAAGTACACCATCAATAGTATGTTGAGGTAAGCACAAGGTGCCAGCAGGCACACGGGTGCCACAAACGCCCACACCAGTAACCGCTCGTAGGCTCCGTCAGCATCCGCCCACCGCAGCACCTTCTCCAGCTCCCTAGCCTCGTCAGTACCACCCTCGGCGTCATCTATGATCAGGTCGTCGTCCGTTCTACTGCCTTGGGACTTACTACCTGCTTCTCCCTCCATGGCACCATTCTCCAGCTCCTTGTGTTTCATATCTTCTATTTCTCCTCCACTAACCATCTCATCAACGATGGGAAAGATGTCTTTCCCGATAGAAATCAGAAGAGTTTTGGTGGAACGTAGTAGCAGCCAGCCAGTCTCGAGTGATAGGCCTAGGCTGGGCAAGGCCGCTACCTGTCAACTATATCTTGTTGATGGGTAGTGTTGTCGCTAAATATACATCATCTTCAAGGCGGTTTTTGGAGCGTAGTGAGTTAGAGACGGTGGTGTGGGAAGTAAAGGTAGATCTAGTGGAAACTTGGTAAGTTGTGTTGTCGGAAGACTCAAGCCTCGTATTGTGGATTTTTTTTTAATGCGACCTAGGGACAGCAGTACCAATTTGCGATCCACACGGCTCTATCTGTAAGTGGGGGAAAAAAACAACAAAATTATCAAACATATTCCATCTATCAGATACAAAAAATAAACATTTTCTATTTGATTAAATCAAACTGGGTCAAACTATTTGAATGACGTAAAAATTCGAAGAAATAGAAGTCTTCACTAAATAAACGCATTGTTTTATATCAGAATAGATCATTTATGGAATTTTCTATTAATATAATTTTGTATCACATGAATTATTTACTAAATAAGTTTATTATTACTATATTATTATTATTATTATTATTATTATTATTATTATTATTATTATTGTTATGGAGGAGGAGGAGGTGTTGATTCACCGGGAATTCTCCCGGCCCGGGTCTTTACCAGATGGCGACCCGGCTCCGGCTCCCTGGCGTGGGAGTGTCAAAGACCTATGTCTCCCATGGGAGGGGGTACCCCTCATCGGCGGGACCAACTGGCCCCAGGCCTAGCCACATTACCCACCAGCACGAGGCATGGAGGTAGATAGATGCTAGGCCTCTCTGGTCTGCCACCTTCCCTAATGGGAAGGGCAGTCTTACGAGCTGCAGATGGTAGCAAGCTCCAGCCTTGGCACCTACCCTGCCCTAGAAGGGCTGGGCATGGTGATCGACCTCTATTGTTATTATTGTTATTTCTATTATTATTATTATTATTATTATTATTATTATTATTATTATTATTATTATTATTATTATTATTATTATTATTATTATTATTATTATAAAGAATCCTAAAGGGAGATTTTAGGTGGTTGCCAGATTTTTTCTTCCAACTTTATTTTTCATTTCGCTCAAAACACGAGAATGCACTAATCCGATCTGCTTCAACTTTTCAACGCTGGCAGACGGTAACTATACCTGGAGAGGGTTTCGGGGGTCAACGCCCCCGCGGCCCGATCTGAGACCAGGCCTCGTGGTGGATCAGGGACTGATCAACCAGGCTTTTACTGCTGGCCGCGCGCAAACTGACGTATGAACCGCAGCGCACGTCGTCAGGTACTGACTTTAGGTGCCTGTCCAGCGCCTTCTTGAAGACAGCCAGGGGTCTATTGGTAATCCCCCTTATATATGCTGAGAGGCAGCTGAACAGTCTTGGGCCCCGGACACTTATTGTGTTGTCTCTCAGTGTACTCTTGGCGCCCCTGCTTTTCATTGGGGGAATGTTGTATCTCCTGCCCAGTCTTTTGCTTTCATAAGGAGTGATTTTCGTGTGCAAGTTTCGTACTAATCCCTCTAGGAGTTTCCAAGTGTATATTATCATGTATCTCTCTCGCTTGCGTTCCAGGGAATACAAATCAAGGGACTTCCACCGTTCCCAGTAGTTTAGGTGCCTTATACTTATGTGTGCCGTGAAAGTTCTTTGCACACTCTTCAGGTCAGCAATTTCGCCTGCCTTGAAGGGGGCAGTTAGTGTACAGCAGTATTTCAGCCTAGAGAGAAAAAGCGATTTGAAGAGAATCATCATGGGCTTGGCGTCCCTAGTTTTGAAGGTTCTCATTATCCAACCTCTGACATTATCACTCGCAGGACCTTCACATTACTTTTTTGCTCTAATGTATGGTTAGAATTTGTTGTATACCCCGATGCTGCGCTGTATGACCCTTGTAGGTTTAGAGCTTCTTTTATTATTATAATAATGTATACCCTGATACAGTTTTAATTTCCTCAAGTTTTCCATATCTGAGTAGTTGAAATTTCTTTTCACTGAAGTTCATATTGTTTTGAGTGGCCCATTTGAAGATTTGGTTGATGTCCGCTTGGAGTCTTGCAGTGTCTTCGATGGAGGTCACTGTCATGGCAATTCGGATGTCATCCGCAAAGGAAGACACGGCTTACATCATTGTCTGTGTCAGATATGAGGATGAGGAATAGGATGGGAGCGAGTACTGTGCCTTGATGAACAGAGCTTTTCACAGTAGCTGCCTCAGACTTTACTCTGTTTGCTATTAATCTTTGTGTTCTATTTGTAAGAAAGTTATAGATCCATCTACCAACTTTTCCTGTTATTCCTTTATCACGCATTTTGTGCGCTATTACACAGTGGTTGCACTTATCGAAGGCTTTCGCAAAGTCTGTGTATACTACATCTGCATCTTGTTTATCCTCTATAGCATCCAGGACCTTGCCATAGTTGTCCAGTAGATGGGACAGGCACGAGCGACCTGCTCTAAACCCGTGCTGCCCTGGGTTGTGTAATTAATGGGTATCTAGGTGGTTGGAGATCTTGCTTCTTAGAACCCTTTCAAAGATTTTTATAATATGAGATGTTAGTGCTATCGGTCTGTAGTTCTTTGCAATTGCTTTACTGCCACTTTTGTAGAGTTGGGCTCTGTCAGTTGTTTTTAGTGAGTGTGGGATTACCCCTGTGTCCATGCTTTAATCCTACGGGTTTAGCGCTCCCTCTTGATTATAATAATAATAATAATAATCCCTCTCCATGGAATGCTGACGGCACATGTCGGGTTTCTTGCAGTTCTTGACGAACACGAAGTTCCATTAGTCTGGGCCTGGGGCAGAGTGCTTGGGCATGTCATTTATTGGCTTTTCAAAGTCTTGTGATGTTAGATTATATCCGAGATTTTTGAGATGACCAGATTTTGGGTCTCGTTCATAAAGAATTCATTTAGATTGTCGACCCTTAGTCTGGGTAACGGCTCGCTGAACACTGAGTCGCACTGGAACTTTAGTATTTCCCTCATTTCTTTGCTGTCAACTGTGTATGCCCCATCTCGCCCAAGCAGGGGCCCAATACTGAATGTGGTTTTACCCTTAGATTTGGCATAAGAGAAGAAGTATTTTGTTTTTGTTTTTTCATTTTCCTTTATGGCTTTTTGTTCTTCCTGAGATTATTGTCTCCTGTAAGATTCCTTAAGCTTAAGTTCGATATTTGCAATTTCATTGGCCAGTGCCTCCCTTCGTTTTTCAGATATATTGGCTCCTCTCAGCAGCTCTGTGATTCTTCGCCTTCGACTGTATAGGGAGCATCTCTCTCTTTCTAATTTACATCTCTTTCTTCTTCTTAATGGAATGTGCCTTGAGCAGACCTCAAGTGCCACAGAGCTAATTTTTTCTAGTCAAAGGTTCGGATCCGTGGTGTTTGGGATATCTTTCCAGCTTCTTTCATTTAGGAAATATCTGACTTGTTCCCATTGTATGTTTTTGTTATTGAAGTTGAATTTTGTGAAGACACCCTCATGACTGATCACATTTCGCTGGTCAGAAGACCTGCGCATACATGTCAGTACCTCTGTTATTTTGTGATCTGAGTGTATTGTCTGATACTGTTATATTACGTATCACATCGTCGTTGTTAGTGAAGATGAGGTCCAGTGTATTTTCTAGTCTTGTAGACTCTAATATATGCTGGTTTAAAGTGAATTTTGTGCAGAGATTTAATAGCTCATGTGTGTGTGTATTTTCATCTGCGCTGCCTCCTGGGGTGATCTCTGCTAAAATATTATTTGCTACACTCCTCCATTTTAGGTGTCTCAAGTTGAAATCTCCCAGTAGCAAGATGTTTGGGGCGAAATTCCAGGAACAATTGGCATCAAACTCAGATATCTTGCAAAACCATCTACAGTGTAGCTTCTAATGTTTAAAAAAAAAATGCCGGCTAATTTGACGATGTCAAGTGTCAGCGCTCATCTGCTAATTTTGTGTTTAAAAGAAAATATGAACGGCTTCAAAATTTAGTGGCTGATTCATATTATGACCACGATAGTTCTCATTAAGTTTGTGTATTGGGAAAATTTGTCATTGTGCTAAATTAGTTTATAAAACTTGAAACTGTTGAAGTCTGATAATAACTAGAGAATGACTCTCCTGATCGTCTTCAAATTTTCTGCCCTGTTCTGTTTTCCATCAATCAAGGTTGGCATTGTTATTAGTCTCTATATGGCCAAATTTGTCAATTTTATTCATGAAACGGTTATATTGATTTTTATTCACTAACTAAAGTATGCCTCGTCATATCGGCTTCAAAATATTAACACCGATGTATTCCATAAGAAGGAAGACAATCTATAAGTTTAAGCCATTTATGTGCAAATTTGGAATTTTAATAAAACTTAGAAAACCTCTTCTTGTAGGCTTCAAACACTTAGAATACCTCTTCTTGTAGGCTTCAAACACTTAGAACACCTCTTCTTGTAGGCTTCAAACACTTAGAACACCTCTTCTTGTAGGCTTCAAACACTTAGAATACCTCTTCTTGTAGGCTTCAAACACTTAGAATACCTCTTCTTGTAGGCTTCAAACACTTAGAACACCTCTTCTTGTAGGCTTCAAACACTTAGAATACCTCTTCTTGTAGGCTTCAAACACTTAGAATACCTCTTCTTGTAGGCTTCAAACACTTAGAACACCTCTTCTTGTAGGCTTCAAACACTTAGAACACCTCTTCTTGTAGGCTTCAAACACTTAAGCGCTGGTGAATCTTAATGGGAGTTTTTTTTTCCATTGAATTTAGGCTTTGTACATACCAATGTTATATTCTATTCTTTTTTAATTTTTTTTTTCTGAAAAAATCAAGAGTATAGGTTTTTCATTACAGAATTATAGAGAAATTTAAATAGCTCTGCAAAAAAAAAAAAAAATAAATAAAACCTTGCATTTTTAACTTTCATAAGTTCCGTGAAGCACTAAACCTGTGTGAGAGCCGCCACAATGTGAGCTACGGTGTTCTCTCCACTATCTTTATCCAAGATTTTTAACTTTAGAACGCCTTATCTGATCGGCTTCAAATTTTTAACCCTAGTCAACTATTGCAAGTTCAAAGTTTGTAGAACAATTGATAAATACAAATTTTCTCCATTCAATTTTATACAGACTATTCCCGAAACTGGTTGACATGTGATAATTTTAGGAAGCCTCTTCTGAGCGGCTTCAGAATTCCAACACTTAGAAGAAGGTTGGTAATGTTAATGCAGTGTGCAGGTGCCATGTTGTCACTTTTAATCTCGATATGATAGTGCTTTATGTTGTATTGCTTAGTGAAGGAGGGTGCCTTCATTCTGGTGAGGGACCTTGATCCAAGGAACTGGACTTATCCTCCCCTTGGATCATATCTGAATGCCTCCAATTTCTCAGGCACTATATAACCCTTATGGGTTTATCACCTCTCCCCTGATTAAATTTAAAACATTGCAAAAGACATCAATATTTAATGACTGATGAATTGTATGAAACAGTTGAAACAGTGCCAGAGCCTAGAGGCTGTGTAGCTGCAAATTTTGTTGAAGTCTGTGCAACAACTGCAGAATGCAACTTTTGGTCGGTTTTTAATATGCCAATTTTATTAATCATTCTGCAGGTATTGCACAGCAATACCTGCAGAATGTCATCTGATCAGAAATGAGTCAGTGTTTGGCTTTACTCTGTTATTTTTAGATTAAAGTTACATGATGTGTTTCTTGTGCCCGAAACATCTGTGCCTTCAAGACCATTGTTAGAATTTGTATGTTATGTTTCCATAATTTAAAACTTTTGTTACTTTCTTATGAAGGTATTAAATAAATACTTAAAATCTTGTGAATCTCAGACAGAAGACTGGATTGATTGTGGCCGGTGTGGGGTCCCACTTTCCTTTTTTTTTTTTTTTTTTTTTGAGGGAAGAAATTTAGAAAAATTTAAATACCACCTTTCATACCATAATTTCTGAGTGTCGCATCCAGTCAGCTTCAGCCCCTCAACACTGTTAACTGAGAGGCTTCAAGCTTAATATTCTGGTGCAGTTTACAGTACTGATCTCACTTAGTTACAGTTTAATATCTTTATTATGCACCCCATACCCATCCTGTGTGCGGTAGTCAAAAGATTACAGAGGTACATAATTGGTCCAGAGACTGGACTCCAAAGTTTTGATAGCTGAACAAGTTACAGTGGTAATGAACTAGATCTGGTCACAATCATGACAAGTTGCAAAGGTAATGAGCTCCAGGTAGAGCTGGTCACACTCATGACAAGTTGCAATGGTAATGAACTAGAACTGGTCACAGTCATGTCAAGTTGCAAAGGTAATGAACTAGAACTGGTCACAGTCATGTCAAGTTGCAAAGGTAATTAACTAGAACTGGTCACAGTCATGTCAAGTTGCAAAGGTAATGAGCTCCAGGTAGAGCTGGTCACAATCATGACAAGTTGCAAAGGTAATGAGCTCCAGGTAGAGCTGGTCACAATCATGACAGTTACAAAGGTAATGAATCATAAACACGTCCATACATGGTAAACAAATGACAGAGTAATGAACAATATTCTAGGGAATGCATCCATTGCCCCAACAACAGATGTTGCAAGGTGCCTGTCCCTCTTCGGCAGGACAGCCAGACAGCCATTGCAAACAGCAGCAGGTTGCACTAGGATCTGCTGCTTGCAGGAGCACATAGCTAGCAGCCCGAGGGAGAGCAGCCCTGGGGATGTGTCAACGTCCTGGTGGACGCCAATTTGATTGCAGATCCCAGCCCCTCCGTCCGCTGAGAGGCGCTGCTGGCCGCTCCCACATGGAGCCCCCGGGCTCCAAGACATCCACCGTGCGCACGGATGCCGAAGCCTGAGGAACCGAGTGCACACCGCCTGTGGCACACCTGACAGCTGCCTCGTAGTTGAATTCCACGGCGCTGTCCCTGCAGTGGAAGCTCCCGCGATCCCCGCACACCCCCCGCCATCGCCGACGCTGGGAGTTGGGTGGGTGAGGGGTTATGAGAGGGTCACTGTTCACCAAACACTGGGCAGCCAACACACCCCGCCCCCTCTTCCCCGGCAGGCGTGGGGGAGGAGGAGGCACTGTCTGCTCCTGCCTGACTTATGACACTCTCAGCCCCAACCCTCACAAACTGCACAAACTTCCACTGTTTACGCTGAAACGATGCACTGGGATGTCCTCTCGCTGCTCTGGAATCTTCCCAGACAATTCACACAGAGTCCTGTTCAGTCGTGACCTGGTCAGCCTCTTTGATCAGGAGCTATCCTTGAAAACTTAGACAGCAAGAGAATCCCACTTCATTTTGGCTTCAAAGCTGGTGTATGTTAGGGGAAGTTTGAATTAAGTTTGGGCTGTGTATATCCTAATTTGCCATTTTTATTGAAGAAATTGCGATTTTTTGTTTCCTTATGACTTCTTGTGAATGTCTCTTCTCATTCTCAACAAATAGTCAACACAAATATTCAACTACATTACAAACTAATTCAGCTCTACACTATTCCAATCGCGTTCCTTTAGGTACAAGGGTCTGGGGTTATGGAAAATGGGATTTATTGGATCGCCCATTGACCGAAATACATATAGTTATTATTATTATTATTATTATTATTATTATTATTATTATTATTATTATTATTATTATTATTATTATTATTATTATTATTATTATTATTATTATTATTATTATCAGTAGTTATCAGTAGTTATAGTAGTAGCAGTGCTAGAATTAGTAGAAGTAGGAGCAGTAATAGTTGTTGAAGTAGAATTCAATTTTTACCTATCATTCAAAGAGTCATTCATAAATATAAACCGTATAAACACATGAGCCAGGGTGAACATTAATTAGAGATAAACTCCCAAGAATAAATCATTTAAAAATTGTCGCAGTATGATAACTTTGAGACTGCATAGCCATGTTGTCACTTGACTAATGTCATTGCGTCCTGAGTCAACAACGAGACGACCATCATCAAAGGTCTAATTTCTCTTAGACTTCCTAGCGGGTAGTAGTGGCAGTTTCCTCTTCTTAAATTTATGTATTATTAACGAGGCTTGGTGCAGGCGGCGTGCACCCACAAAGGTTCATCAATTGCAAGCTGCAGGTTGTGTACACCAGCAGTGTTGTTGATCAATACTGCAGTGCAGGAGGTGAGAAGTTTTAGTTTAATATTTTTATTATGCACCCCATACCCATCCTGTGGGCGGTAGTCAAAAGATTACAGAGGTACATAATGGGTCCAGGGACTGGACCTCAGAGTTTTGATAGCTGAGCAAGTTACAAAGGTAATGAACTCACAAGTTACAAAGGTAATGAACTCACAAGTTTCAAATGTAATGAATCATGTAAGTAAGTAAATGTACTTACGTTTATACATGGTTCCAATCATAAACAAATTGAGAACCAACAATAAAGTTTATCAATACTGCGGAGCATATGAATATTTAACTTCGCAACTAATAGAACCCAAAGAGTCATGGTAAACAGAGTAAAATCATGAGCTGCTACAGTGAAAAGTGGTGTCCCCCAAGGCACAGTAGTCGCTCCACTTTTCTTTCTTATTCTCATCTCTGACATAGACATCTAAATCTATCTAAATCTGACATAGACATAAACCGTAGCACTACATCATCCTTTGCACACGATACTTGAATCTGCATGAAAGCGGCATCCATAGAAGACAGTGAACCTTTAAGCTGATATAAACCAAGTCTTCCATGGGTTACTAACGATAATATCATATGATATTTAATGAGGACAAATTTCAGTTTTTAAGTTACGTAAGGATTGAGGAAATAAAAAAAGGATCGGAGTACAAGATAAACTTAAATTACTCATTGGACCGTAAGTCTGATGTGATAGACCTGGAAGTGAAAATGTCAGATCTCACGTTCAAAGAGCATAACAATATCACTATCACAACTACAAGGAAAATGATAGGTTGGATAACTAGAACATTGATGATACTCTTCATGTCACGATACAGGATACGTCCAGTGTATAGCAGGGTAGCAATGAATACACTCAGATAGAATTCAGTAAGCGTAAAGGGACACGACTCTTCAACACCCTTCATGCATAAGGGGGATTTTCAATAATCCCGAAGCTGTCTTCAACAGGGAACTCGATATAATTCTCAAATGAGTACCTGATCAGCTAGGTTGTGGTGCACACATTGGACTGAGGGCGGTGGGCACTAACAGCTTGATCAATCAAACCAGCAACCAGGAGGCCTGGTCTGGGAGTAGGCCTCCTGGTCTCTTCCTGAAGATACCATAAATAACGTACAGGTACAGGTGGCGTGTACGAACAATAAAGTTGATCAGTACTACAGTAAAGGTGGCATGCACCAACAATAAAGTTGATAAATACTGCGGTGCAAATGGCGTGCACCAACAATAAAGTTTATCAATACCGCTGTACAAATGGAGTGCACCAACAATAAAGTTGATCAATACTGCGGTGCAGGTGGCGTGTACTAACCTCGTTCAAACGTTAAGTCCTACCTGCGCTCTTTCCATCAATAATGCATATACAAATGCTTGACTACGCTACAGCCTGTGGTCACGTAGACATAATATATTAGGAAGGTTGAAGCGCTCATGGCTAATATTAATTATTAATATGCGAAGGATGGCAGCTTCATTAAGCAGATCCTCTTACCTTTTAGTTGTTATTTCCAAAGTTCCCAACTTGGAGGCCGCTCACCGTTAGTGGATGGGGCAGTCGTGTTATACCTGGGATTAACCTAAATTAATATCCTATAATTTAATCAGTCTGGCTAGGAATTTGCGTAATTATTGGACCGTTTAACTTGACAGTGAATGTTCAAGCTTTAAGAGGATCCAGTGTTGCACACATTATAAGAAACTCAAGTATTCTGCAATGTAAAGGATGATAGACTGGTACTACAACAATGTAGAGGATGATAGACTGGTACTACAACAATGTAGAGGATGATAGACTGGTACTACAACGTTGTAGATGATGATAGACTGGTAATACAATAATGTACAGGATGATCCACTGGTACTACAATAATGTAGAGGATGATAGACTGGTACTACAAAAATGTAGAGGATGATAGACTGGTACTCTCAACAATGTAGAGGATGATCCACTGGTACTACAACAATGTAGAGGATGATAGACTGGTACTACAACAATGTAGAGGATGATATACTGGTACTCTCAACAATGTACAGGATGATCCACTGGTACTACAACAATGTAGAGGATGATAGACTGGTACTACAACAATGTAGATGATACATTGGTACTACAACGTTGTAGAGGATGATAGACTGGTAATACAATAATGTACAGGATGATTCACTGGTACTACAACAATGTAGAGGATGATTGACTGGTACTACAATAATGTAGAGGATGATAGACTGGTACTACAATTATGTAGAGGATCATAGACTGGTACTACAATAATGTAGAGCAGTGGTTCTTAACCTTTTTCGTCCTATGACCCCCCGAGACTCTTCAGGGTGTTACCGTGATCCCAATAATAAATTTTGAAATGGCGAATCTTGTGAAAAATTCCACATAGCCTCCACAAATACCAGAACATTGCAAAGTCCACAGAACTATTGAACATCATACAAAACCTACTTCTCATTCACTCAGTGGGAGGGTTGAAATTGTTTTGCAGCCATAAGTCTATCAAAGCGAGGAGCAGTGCTCGACAGGCAACACCTCATGTCAGCATCGATCATAAGCCTATTGCGTGCCTTCGTTTTCAGTGTTACCATTGCTGAGAATCCAACCTCGCAGCGATAGGTTGACGGGGACTGGATCAGCATGGTCAGTGCAGCATTGAAAGAATGGGACAGTCGTCCTGCTCTTTGCCCAAAATGTCGGGAGCTCTTGTTCAGTAAAGTCGACTTTCAGCTGAGAATCCTCACGAATTTGAAGAAATTCTAACTTAGCAGCAACATCAGTATCACTAATGGCACTGTCCTTGACTGAAAAGGGTCTGTAGATCCACGCATCAGTAAAGCGGTCGTCCAGTTCTGGAAAGTAACTTTCAGGACTGGACATTCAGCATTTGGCATAGAATCCAGAAAAGTCGTCAGCTGAGTGAAGAAAGCTGTGTCATCGTCTTCAACTCTTTTCTGGTGAAGTTGAATCTTACACTTGAACGTTGCCACTTTGTAACCAGCTGTGTGCACCATTGTAAGGTTTCCTTGGAGTGAAATATTCAGGGAATTCACTTCAGAGAAAAAAGCTGCCAAGTAACCTTTGTTACAACACAGTCATCCTGCATCTTTTCATGAAGAAGATTCTCCTTTGCCGTACGACCTCGTTCCCACAGCATTGTTATTTCCTCTCGAAGTTTTAACACGCGATTTAGAATCTTGCCACATGAAAGCCAACGTACTTCTGTGTGAAATAGGAGAACAGAGAAATCGGAACCCATTTCTTCACAAATAACTTTAAAAATCCTTGAAGTCGTTGCGCTCCCTCGGATATGGTTCACAATATTTACAACGCCTGTGAGCACTTCTTGAAGTCCAGGTGGGAGAGTCTTCATCGCTAAAGCATGCCGATGAATCATACAGTGCGTGAAGGAGACATGCGGAGCCACGTTCTTCACGAAGGCTTTGAAGCCGGATTTGCAACACACTCGGACAAGTGCTTCCCAGCCTAGCTCGTGTTTAAGGAGACAGGCTTCAAGGATTTTGAAAATATCTTCTCCACAAGTGGTTGTGGCCAATGGTTCAGAGAACAAGTACTCCTCCTTCATAACTTCCCTGTCAAGGTAACCAACATAAACAAGAAGTTGGGAACATGAAGCAACATCCGTTGATTCGTCCAGTTGCAATGAATACACTGGACTACTACTCACAGCAGCCACTACCTGCAATACACTGGACTACTCCTCACAGCAGCCACTACCTGCAATACACTGGACTACTCCTCACAGCAGCCACTACCTGCAATACACTGGACTACTCCTCACAGCAGCCACTACCTGCAGCAGAATATCCTCACTCATGTCCGAGATCCCACTTCTGACTGTATGAAAAGCAGGGGCCCCACGAGTACATTGAGAGACAACACAATAAGTGTCCGGGGCTCAAGACTGTTCAACTGCCTCCCAGCATACATAAGGGGGATTACCAATAGACCCCTGGCTGTTTTCAAGAAGGCACTGGACAGGCATCTGAAGTCAGTACATGACCAACCGGGCTGTGGTTAGTACGTCAGTTTGCGTGCGGCCAGCAGTAACAGCCTGGTTGATCAGACCCTGATCCACCATGAGGCCTGGTCTCAGACCGAGCTGCGGGGGCGTTGACCCCCGAAACCCTCTCCAGGTAAACTCCAGGTATCATTCGAAAGGGAAATTCCCCTCAACTTGTTTGCTGCTGTTCACCAAGAACCACCTTCGTTGATTCCAGAATGCAAGGCTTAATCAGGTCTTCGCCAATGGTATGAGGCTTCTTGGTCTGTACGGTTTTTAGAGCAATTCTGTATGAAGCCTCCAACGCTGCTTCATTCTGACGAGCGAAGTGACCAGTGGAATCGATACGACTGGCTTCCAGAGAAGCTTCTTTTCGCTTGAAAAAGTCCAAGCTTTTGTCCACCAGATGGCTGTGGCAACACTCAAAATGGACCTTCAGTTTCCTTGGCTTCATACTCTGGTGACCGACCGACGTACGAGCCACGTACCGACCGACGTACGAGCCACGTACCGACCGACGTACGAGCCACAACCCGGCGGGTCAGGTAGTGACTTTAGGTACCTGTCCAGTGCCTTCTTGAAGACACCCAGGGGTCTATTGGTAATCCCCTTTATGTATGCTGGGAGGCAGCTGAACTTTCTTGGGCCCCTCTTAGCGTACTCGTGGCGCCCCTGCTTTTCATTGGGGGATGTTTCATTGGGGGATGTTTGCTTTCGTAGGGAGTGATTTTCGTGTGCAGATTTGGGGCTAGTCCCTCTAGGTTTTTCTCGCCTGCATTCCGGGGAGTACAAATCAAGGGACTTCATCCGTTCCCAGTAATTTAGGGGCTTTATCGTACTAATATGTGCCGTGAAAGTTCTCTGTATATTCACCAGGTCTGCAGTTTGGCCTGCCTTGAAAGGGGCCGTTAATGTACACTAATATTCTAGTCTAGAGAGAACAAGCGAATTAAAGAAGTTTTGAAGGTTCTCATTATCTATCCTATCATTTTCCTAACAGATGTGTTAGATACATTGGTGTGATTTTGAAAGTGAGATTCTCTGATATTATCACTTCCATATCCTTCACATTAGTTTTTCGCTCTATTGTATGGTTGGAATTTGTTTTATACTTCAATACAGTTTTAATTAATTTCCTCGAATTTTCCATAGCGGAGTAATTGAAATTTGTCTTCATTGAAATTCATATTGTTTTCTCGGCCCATTTAAAGATTTGGTTGATGTCTACTTAGAGACTTACAGTGTCTTTGATGGATGACACTGTCATGCAGATTCGGGTGTCATCCGCAAAGGAAGACACAGTGCTGTGGCTTTCATCTCTATGTCAGATATAACGATGAGGAGCACGATGGGAGTGAGTACTGTACCTTGTGGAACAGAGCTTTTCACTGTAACTGCTTCTGACTTTAATCTGTTTACTATTACTCTTTGTGCTCTATTTCAAGATTGATGGAATGATTGCATTAACTCCAGGCTGAGGGACTGATTACCTCAAACTCCTTCTGATCTTCACCATTCTTCTGTGTTTAGGACAGATAAAGTGCTGTGTGGCGAAACGTTTCCTCAATAAAGATACCCAAGTGTAGTGTTGGACATGTGTTTAATTCTTCAACTTGTCGATTCTTTGAACCATTTATGTACATCACGGCAAGTGAGTCGTAAACCTCCAGGTCACCACGTAAGCTACTGGGCCAGCTGGCTATAAGATTCATCCAACTATGTATATTTATACACCATAAGGAGAATAGCATGGGTCCCACTGTAAAAACTTACTTTTGTGGTGGCTGTTGTATATATATATATATATATATATATATATATATATATATATATATATATATATATATGTCGTGCCGATTAGGTAAAACTTGCGATTTTGGCTTAAATAGCAACGCTCATCTTGCCATTTAAGACAAGCGAAAATTTGTGTATGCAATAATTTCGCCAAAATCATTCTGAACCTAACGAAAAAAATATATTTCATTGTGTTTGTTTATTATTAAATTATTGTAAACGTATCTAAAATATATTTAGTTGGGTTAGGCTAAATTAAATTGCGCTTGTTATAATAAGGTTAGGTAAGTTTTCAAAGTTTCTTTTGGTACAAAATTATAAATTTTTACATTAACATAAATGAAAAAAATATATCTTTAAACGTATAAGAGAAAATTTTAGAAAGGACTTAATTTTAAATGAGTTCTTGCTAATTGACCAGTTTTACCTAATCGGCACGACATATATATGTATATATATATATATATATATATATATATATATATATATATATTATATATATATATATATATATACATATATATATATGGTTGGCGGATGAATTTGGTAGGGTGTGTAAAAGAAGAAAATTGAAAGTGAATATAGGAAAGAGTAAGGTGATGAGGATAACAAAAAGAATAGGTGACGAAAGATTGGATATCAGATTGGAGGGAGAGAGTATGGAGGAGGTGAATGTATTCAGATATTTGGGAGTGGACATGTCGGCGGATGGGTCTATGAAGGATGAGGTGAATCATAGAATTGATGAGGGGAAAAGGGTGAGTGGAACACTTCGGAGTCTGTGGAGACAAAGAACCTTGTCCATGGAAGTAAAGAGGGAATGTATGAGAGTATAGTTATACCAACGCTCTTATATGGGTGTGAAGCATGGGTGATGAATGTTGCAACGAGGAGAAGGCTGGAGGCAGTGGAGATGTCATGTCTGAGGTCAATGTGTGGTGTGAATATAATGCAGAGAATTCGGAGTTTGGAAATTAGGAGGAGGTGCGGGATTACCAAAACGATTGTCCAGAGAGCTGAGGAGGGGTTGTTGAGGTGGTTTGGACATGTAGAGAGAATGGAACGAGACAGAGTGACTTCGAGAGTGTATAAATCTGTAGTGGAGGGAAGGCGGGGTAGGGGTCGGCCTAGGAAAGGTTGGAGGGAGGGGGTAAAGGAAGTTTTGTGTGCGAGGGGCTTGGATTTCCAGCAAGCATGTGTGAGCGTATTTGATAGGAGTGAATGGAGGCATATGGTTTTTAATACTTGACGTGCTGTTGGAGTGTGAGCAAAGTAACATTTATGAAGGGATTCAGGGAAACCGGCAGGCCGGACTTGAGTTCTGGAGATGGGAAGTACAGTGCCGGCACTCTGAAGGAGGGGTGTAAATGTTGCAGTTTTATAACTGTAGTGTAAAGCACCCTTCTGGCAAGACAGTGATGGAGTGAATGATGATGAAAGTTTTTCTTTTTCGGGCCACCCTGCCTTGGTGGGAATCGGCCGATGTGTTAATAAAAAATAAATATATGTATATCAATAATAACACTGCGACTAGTCAAGGAGTCGTACCCATGCTGCTTTGGCCCGCCTCATGGTGGGCGAAAACTCATGACACCTTAAAGTGCACACTTGCCCTATGCTCCAAGGGTCTCCGACCCTATTGAGATGAAGTTATAGCAAGGGAAAAGGCCTTCATATTTGCGGGTCTTCTGGGTCTCCCTGTGGCTGGCAGCTCGACCCCCTTCAGCTACGGAGTATAGCAAGTAGGTGTCTGCCATTGTGGCAGCACAGGTGTAGTCCCAAGCAATGTGCTTACCATCCTTCCAGGGTAGCATAGTGGCTCCATCAGGACGCTTTTGACTTCCGTCAAACCTCTGCACTTGGGGTTCCCGTTGAGCTGGGCAACGGGCTGTGGCGAGGCTTCTCTTTATGATGTCATTGACCTCCTCATGTCTAGCATACTTCCCTTCTGATGTGTGACACGAGACCATGTAGTCCGAATTGATCAGCCGTCGCCCTGCCGCAAATACACCTATTTTCGGCAAGGATCCCGCGGCTAGGCGAAGAGCAACACCAATCCGAATGGCCTGTGGGTCGAGCCGAGTGCCCAGGGAGGATTTGGGAACAGCTAATAGGAAATCTCCTGAGTGTGGTGCCTTCACCGCTAGGAGACGAGCTTTGTCCTTTCCTGAAACGTTGATGAGCATTTCGTTGGCGATTTTTTCCATGATCGGTTTGTCCCAGTAGGACTGTTTGTGCTCTTTGGGAGGAGCTGGTCTACTGGAGGAGTCAGCAAGGATATCCCACCGCACGGCTGCTTCAGTGAACCTGGGGTTTTGAGCTCCTACCGTGTTTCTCAAGTGTTCGGGGACAATCTTCTTGACTAATCCACTGGAAGCCAAACACGACGACAGAAATACAGGTAAAGCTACCTTCGTTGCTTTGCGCACCTCTATACCTCCCAGTCGCACTTGGAAGGTTCCGTGATCCCATTGCTGATCTTCTAGTGACAGATTCAGTGCCTTCTTAAATGTTGATATCAGGAGTGCGTCATATTCATATGCACACACCTCAATGCACTAATTCTTTTACATGCATTGAGAGGTAGTAGGAGCTGAGCTTATGAGATATGGGGATACTAGTATCGGCTTACACAGTGACCGAAATACATTTATTATAACGTCATTTGACTTAATGCTGACACTGCTGAACCTCGCACCTGATGAACCCTTCATGGATTACTTTGCGATATATCCAAGTTTCTCGGCTCAGGCTGACACTATTGAAAGTCTCTCAGCTTAGGCTGACACTATTGAAAGTCTCTCAGCTCAGGCTGACACTATTGAAAGTCTCTCAGCTCAGGTTGACACTATTGAAAGTCTCTCAGCTCAGGTTGACACTATTGAAAGTCTCTCAGCTCAGGTTGACACTATTGAAAGTCTCTCAGCTCAGGCTGACACTACTGAAAGTCTCTCAGCTCGGGCTGATACTACTGAAAGTCTCTCAGCTCAGGCTGACACTACTAAAAGTCTCTCAGCTCAGGCTGACACTATTGAAAGTCTCTCAGCTCAGGCTGACACTTCTGAAAGTCTCTCATCTCGGATTTACACTACTGAAGTCTCTCGGCTTTGGCTGAAGTTTCCCAACTCAGGCTGACATTGCCGAAGTCTCCCAGTTTATGCTGACACTGCCGAAGCCTTCCAGCTCAGGCTGACACTGCCGAAACCTTCCAGCTCAGGCTGACACTGCCGAAGTCTCCCAGCTCATGTTGACACAAAATTTCAACACCTTGTCTGAGCCCCAGTGCTGTGTGATGGGATTTGACAGGGAACACATAGCTAGTTTTTGTTCCCACTGTGTAACTTACTATATAGATGAGTGTAGCAGCACGCTGCTGATGTATCCAATTTTGTTTAATTAAAACAACGAAAGATAATTAAAATTCTCGAAATTTTAATGGTATATCGTTAGATATACCATTTTGAGGAGGTTCCAATAGTTTTGCCAGGGCGGGTTCTATCCCGGGTCTTCTCCACATGGTGACCTGGCAACATTTTGAGAAATAAATCCCGTCTCTCGTAAGAGGATTCACTCCAGGTTTATAATGGCGCCTCTCTTTCCCGGAAGTTTGGTGACGTTGGTCGTATTGATCTGCTTTTACGACACTTGTGTTGTCCCGAGCCACCGTGTCTGAACAACAGCTCTTGTAACCTGTACACACACATACGGTAATACTAAGGTGGCTTACAGCGGTAATACTTATATTTACACTCGGCAACGATTCAGCTCAGAACCCGCTGGGTTGCTGGAAACTATTATGTTATTTCTGACCTCAAGTGGTGATGATTGTGGTGTGTTGTGTGGTCATAAGTGGTGGTAATTGTGGTGAAGTGTGGTCACAAGTGGTAGTGATTGTAGTGGATTGTGTCAGTATTTTCCTGCATCATTTCAAACACATAAATTACCGTGGACGCCTAACTCCTGAATGCAGAGAAGATACTTAATAATCTACACCCGGAAAATACTAAAACGGATGGTTTGAAACCTTCACTTTGAAATCACTCTCCGGCTGAGTTATAAGTATCTTTGGCAGGTTAAATCACCACCACCAGATGTAGACCAAACGAAATGTAAACTTTGCCTGATGGACTATTGTCACACCCTGCGTCATTATGTGCTGGAATACGATAAAATTAATGAACTCAGAGACAACTCACTCAGAAATTTTCAAGAAATGGCAAAGTATTTTATCCACAGTGGTATATTACAAGCCATTCTGGAAAAATACCCTAACTTTGCTCACTGTGTGTGTGTGTGTGTGTGTGCTCCCCTAATTGTGGTTGCAGGGGCCGAGACATAGCTCCTAACCCCGCCTCTTCACTGATTGCTACTAGGTCCTCTCTCTCCCTGCTCCATGAACTTTATCAAACCTCTTCTTAAAACTACGTCACTTATCAGACTATTCCACTTCCTGACAGCTCTATGACTGACCTCTTGTTTCTGTGTCCTATTTCTGGAACATCCAGTCTCTGTCCACCTTCTCAATTCCTCGCAGTATTTTATATGTCGCTATCATGTCTTCCCTAACACTCATGTCCTCCAGTGTCGTGAGATCGATTTCCCTTAACCTTTCTTCGTAGGAAATTCCCCTTAGCTCCAGAACTAGTCTTGTTGGAAACATTTGCACTTTCTCTAATTTCTTGACGTGCTTGACCATGTGTGGGTTCCAAACTGGTGTTGCATACTCCAATATGGGCCTGACGTACACAGTGTACAGAGTTTTGAACGATTCCTTACTGAGGTATCGGAATCCTATTCTTAGATTTGCCAAACGCCCATATACTGCATCAGTTATCTTGTTGATGTGCGCCTCAGGAGATGTGCTCGATATTATACTCACCCCAAGATCTTTTTTCTTGAGTGAGGTTTGAAGTCTTTGGCCACCTAGCCTTCTTTGCCCTTCCCCGATCTTCATGACTTTGCATTTGGCGCGGTTAAAATCGAGGAGCCAGTTGCTGGATCAGGCTTGTAGCCTCTCCAGATCTCTTTGTTGTCCTGCCTGATCCTCATCCGATTTAATTCTCCTCATTAACTTCACATCATCTGCAAACAGGGACACTTCTGAGTCTATTCCTTCTGTCATGTCATTCACATATACCAAAAACAGCACTGGTCCTAGGACTGACCCTGTGGAACCCCGCTCGTCACAGGTGCCCACTCTGACATCTCGTTGCGTACCATGACTCGTTGTTGCCGCCCTGCCAAGTATTCTCTGATCCATTGCAGTTCCTTTCCTGTTAAGTTTACCTGATCCTATAGCTTTTTCACTAATCTCTTGTGAGGAACTGTGTCGAAGGTCTTCTTGCAGTCCAAGAAAATGCAATCTACCCACCCTTCTCTCTCATGTCTTACTTCTGTTACGTTGTTATAAAATTCCAGTAGGTTTGTGACACAGGATTTCCCTTCCCTGAAACCGTGGTGGTTGTCATTTATAAGCTTGTACAATGCATATGTACTTGTAGTAAATAAAGATATTATAATATTATTATTATTATTATAGGTGCTCCACCACTCTCTTCCTGATAATCTTCTCCATGACTTTGCATACTATACATGTCAGTGACACTGGTCTGTAATTAAATTCCTTGTGTCTGTCTCCTTTCTTAAAAATTGGGACTATATTTGCCGTCTTCTATACCTCAGGTAGTTGCCCAGTTTCAATAGATAAGAAGAACATAAGAACATAAGAAAGGAGGAACACTGCAGCAGGCCTGTTGGCCCATACTAGGCAGGTCCTACACAATCCATCCCACTAACATAATATTTGCTCAACCCAATCTTCAATGCTACCCAAGAAATAAGCTTTGATAATTTTATTTACTCATGTGCAATTCCCACTCAAATCCAACCCCTCTCACTCATGAATTTATCCAACCTAAATTTGAAACTACCCAAGGTCCTAGCTTCAATAACCCTACTAGGCAGACTGTTCCACTCATCAACTACCCTATTTCCAAACCAATACTTTCCTATATCCTTTCTAAATCTAAACTTATCTAACTTGAATCCATTATTGCAGGTTCTCTCTTGGAGAGATATCCTCAAGACCTTATTTATATCCCCTTAGTAAATACCCACCTTCCACTTGTATACCTCGATCATGTCTCCCCTCATTCTACGTCTTACAAGTGAATGTAATTTACTTGTTGAAGATTGTTGTTAGTGGCACACACAACATCTCTGCTCCCTTTCTAAGGACCCATGGAGAGATGTTGTCCGTTCCCACTGCCTTTGAGATATCAAGTTCACGTAATAGCTTCGTCACCTCCTTGGTTGTGTGTATTTCATCCAGCACTTGTTGGTGTATCCCTTGTTGGTGTACCCCCCTGTTTTGACTTCCTGGAGTCCTTCCTGTCTCCACTGTAAATACTTCTTTAAATCTCATGTTGAGCTCCTCACATACTTCTTTGTCATTTCTTGTGAACTCACCACCATCCTTCCTCAGTCTGATTACCTGGTCCTTGACTTGTTTGCCTCCTGATGTGGCTATAGAACAGCTACGGCTCAGACTTGACTTTCGATGCTATGTCATTTTCGTATTGCCGCTGGGTCTCCCTCCTTATCTTTGGATACTCGTTTCTGGATCTTCGACTAATCTCTTTATTTCCCTGGGTCATTTGTCTGCTGTACTTTTTCCATTCTCTAGCACACTTAGTTTTTGCCTCCCTACATCTTTGGGTGAACAAAGGACTCGTTCTGGTCTTCCCATTATTTTTATTTCCCTTGGGAACAAACCTCTCTTCTTCCTCCTTTCATTTTCTTGTCATCTAGTCCATCATTTCGTTTACTGATTTTTCTACCAATTCTCCTTCCCACTGAAACTCTTGCAGAAAGCTCCTCATGCCTGTGTAGCCCCACCTTTTGTAATTTGGCTTCTCTCATCCTACTCCTGCTATCCTCTCCATTTATAACTCTTCTATGTATTCAAACCTCAGAACCATGTGATCACTAGCTCTGAGAGGCCTTTCCTATGTGATGTCCTCGATGTCTGAACTACTCAAGGTGAATACAAGGTCCAGTCTTGCTGGTTCATCCTCACATCTCTCTTTGGTAGTGTCCGTAACATGTTGATGCATGAGGCTTTCCAGTACCACATCCATCATCTTGGTTCTCCATGTTTCGGGACCCCCATGTGGCTCCAGGTTTTCCCAGTCAATCTCCTTGTGATTAAAATAGCCCATAACTAGTAACTTTGCTCTACCCGCGTGAGCTCTTCTGGCCACCTCAGTTAGTGTGTCCACCATTGCTCTGTTGCTATCTTCATATTCTTCTCTTTGCCTCCTGCAGTTCTGTGGCGGGTTGTACATCACTGCAATTACTACCTTAGGGCCTTCAGACTGAATTGTTCCTTCTCTGAAGTCTCTTTCGCCCATTCCATCCATTCCTTCTATTTCTGCAAATCCTCACCGATTTTTTATGATCAGTGCAACTCCTCCTCTTCCTCTGCTCCCTCTGTCTTTCCTTAGGATCTGATATCTGGGTGGAAAGATTGCATCCATTATCAACCCGGTGAGTTTCGTTTCTGTGAGTGCTATGATGTCTGGGGATGTCTCTTTGATTCTTTCATGCTACTCCTCACATTTATTTGTTATTCCATCCATGTTTGTATACCAAACCTTCAACTTCTTTTCTGAAACTGTGGTCATGGGGGTACATTGGGGTTGGGGAAGCAGAAGACCTGACAAGGAACTATGGGGGTTTCTGTGAAGGTGGAGTTTGTGACAAGAGGGGTGGGGGCAGTGGGTGCAGCATGTGGGTTTTGGGTTAGATTGTTTGGTTGCATTGGGGTTGTTGAGGTTGAGTGCTTTCTGTTGGTGGTTGTGAGGGAGGTTGTATTTGCTCTTCCTCCTGAGTCTGGGTTTTCCTGCCCATCTCCATCTTTGCCTCTCTTTCCTCCTTGCATATTTGTACCATCTCTTTCAGTTTCTGCCTTTCTTCTTGTGTTCTTTCATGGTTGAGGTACACCCTCCGGTACGCCAATATGTCCCTTAGTCGTGCTTTCTCCTGCAGGATACTGTTTTGAGCTGATTCTGCCTTGAAAATCACTTTAAATGGCCGGTTTCTTCCTCTTGCAAACTCCTGTATTCTCAGAAAATTTGTCAGCTGGGTCATGTCGTCCTCTCCTATTGTGTTCATGATACTTTCATTCACTTTTATCTCTTCCTGTTTTCTTGCTTCATAAGTTTCCCCTTCAACTTCCTGTAGCCCATAAACAAAGACTGACCTCTCCCTTTCATTCTCCCACTGCATTTCCCTTTGTAACTGCTGATTCAATATAGTTGCCTCTATTGCAGCTTTCTTATCTTCAATCTCTTCTCTATCTGTTATCCCTGTGCCCAGTGGTCTGTCATTTTAACTTCTCATCCTTTCCTGGGCACAGCTGTGGTCTGTTAGGGCCTCTGCATTTAGCTTAGCTCTTTTGTTTTCT
>WNWK01018023.1:0-40998 GCA_009830355.1 Cherax destructor
GACAGGTATATAAAAGTAAGTTTTTCTTTATGCCTCAGGCATATGTTTCAGCTTTTCTTATGTGGTAAAATAAAAATTTGTTCAAATTTTAACCCAGGAGGGTTAGCCACCCAGGATATTCCAAGAAAGTCAGTGCATCTTCGAGGACTGTCTTGTCTTAATTCCACTGTGGTCCATTAGTCTTGTCCCCCAGGATGCAACTCACACCAGTATTGTCCCCCAGGATGCACCTCACACCAGTATTGTCCCCCAGGATGCACCTCACACCAGTATTGTCCCCCAGGATGCAACTCACACCAGTATTGTCCCCCAGGATGCAACTCACACCAGTATTGTCCCCCAGGATGCAACTCACACCAGTATTGTCCCCCAGGATGCAACTCACACCAGTATTGTCCCCCAGGATGCAACTCACACCAGTATTGTCCCCCGGGATGCAACTCACACCAGTATTGTCCCCCAGGATGCAACTCACACCAGTATTGTCCCCCAGGATGCAACTCACACCAGTATTGTCCCCCAGGATGCAACTCACACCAGTATTGTCCCCCCAGGATGCAACTCACACCAGTATTGTCCCCAGGATGCAACTCACACCAGTATTGTCCCTCAGGATGCAACTCACACCAGTATTGTCCCCAGGATGCAACTCACACCAGTATTGTCCCCCTAGGATGCAACTCACACCAGTATTGTCCCCTAGGATGCAACTCACACCAGTATTGTCCCCCTAGGATGCAACTCACACCAGTATTGTCCCTCCCAGGATGCAACTTGCACCAGTATTGTCCCTCCAGGATGCAACCCACACCAGTCGACTAACACCCAGGTACCTCCTCACTGCTAGGTGAACAGGGACAGCTGGTGTAAGGAAACATGCTAATTGTTTCCACCCTTGATGGAAATTGAACCGTGGACTTGTGTGTGAGGCGAGTGCATTGCCAACTGAGCCAGTCTACATTTATGTAGATTTTAACCTATGCTAAGCCAATGAAGTCAGTGTGGTGTATTTATACTGGAGTGCTTTTATGCTAATAATAATAATAATCTTTATTTCTGCAAATACATGATACAACTTATACAGACCTAGTTGACATCAGTGACATACTGTATAGAAAGCCCCTTGTCATGCATAGCATTTCAAGCAAATTAGGATAATTTTGTCACTCAGGAAAGAAAGCCCCTTGTCATGCATAGCATTTCAAGCAAATTAGGATAATTTTGTCACTCAGGATGCATACCAATTTACTGGTAGGTGAACAGGGATAGCAGGTGTTTTAGGGAAACACATGTCCAAATGTTAAAAACTGTACCGGGATCGAACAACGGCCTCAGTGTGAGAGCTGGGTGCCCTACCAACTGAGCTATGGGACATCTATATAGTGTACCTAATCCCAGGTTAGGGATTAAAATATCCTTCACTGGTGATGCACATACAGGTTACATGTACTAGTCTTTATGACCCTTAGACAACTATCATAGATATGTAACATAGTTAATACTTTTCTAATCCATGTACCCTTAGATTGTAGGCTGCCTTGTTACCTTTTGAAGGGTAATTGGAGCTTCCTTTCCTTAGATAAAACCTAATTAATCCCTCCCTTTTCCCAAGCACTGTCTGATATCTATGGGTTTAGTGCTCCACATAATAATAATACCAATAATCATAATTAGTTATTGTAAGAGAAAGCTATACATGTTTAAACAATTTATTTTTGTTTGCCACTTTTATGCAAAAGACCTTGTCTGCAGTATAAGTGAAATACTGTATTTAGTTTTTAACAGTACATATATCAAGACATTTTCTGTTTTGTGTGTTAAAGTTGAGGAAGATGATTTTTTGTTTTTCATTTTTTAGGATTTTTCCATCACTTAGTGTAGTCACTAAATTAATTTATCTTAATTTCATCTTCACAGTTAAAGCATATGTTCATGCGGGAGTGCTAAACCTGTAAGGATCATACAACACCTGGGAAATTGGAGGTAATCAGGTTTAACTTAACATAATTTTCATCATTATTGTTAATATTAGTCTCTATTTAACTTAGCTCCTGTAATCAATACAGTGGTACCTCGAGTTACGATGGTCCCCAAAATCGCCCTTTTATGTAAGTTTATTTTTTTAAATGCTTTTGTAGGTATATTTTTGGGGGTGTAAAAGGACTAGTCTATTTTACATTATTCCTTATGGGGATAAATTCGTTTGGTAATGGCACTTGAACAGCATTCTCGAATGAAAAAATATCGTAACTCGAGGTACCACTGTACCATTTAATTATTTTTAAAATTAAAAAATCCAAATTAAGTTTGAGCTATGTTGTACAGTGGTAAATTCAAATTGATTTATTTCTCTGTAAAAATTACAATGTGTGTTTTACATTTTAAGGACTAAAGGCTATAATTACAAAGATGGCAGTTAGCATACCTAGCATGCCTGGACATGCTAGACCTTTCGGGTAGATTTAATTTAATTTCGTCAATAATTCGTTCCAGAAGGCTGTTTGAGTGCTGTTACCGAATGAATTTGTTCCCATAAGGACGAATGTAAATTAGATTAGTCAGTTTCAGACCCCCAAAAGTACACTTACAAAAGCACTTACAAAAATACATTTACATAATTGTTCGAGTTGGGAACTGTATGAAACCCGAGGTACCACTGTACTTGTTTATATCATAAAAATTAATTTTATCATTTATTATTACTCGTATAAATTTATATTATGATAATTGCACCCTTTGCTGAGTATACTACAGTAATGTATAATTTTTTTTAACCCACTGCCAATGTAGAAATAACTAGATTTTGTCAGCAGAACTTTTATCACACCATAATAATAATAACAATAATAATTTTATTTTGACATGATACTAGGTTGTACTACATAGTTCTAGGTATACATGAGGTGTCCATGCCAAAAGCCCCTAATATGCTGAGCATTGTGGGCATTCATGTGCTTGTATGGGGAAAAAAATAAAAGAATTTAGACACCTCTCTTGCATATATTAAAGAAATGTCTGAATACTGTAGTTCATTCATTTGGTGGAATACTACCAAAAATTCTTGACAAATACCCTAACTTCTCCACTAAACTCGGTGTATTTTGCTTAATCAGCAGAGCACCTCTGCCAGTCCATTAGACCAGTGTGTTTAATATACAGTGGTCCCTCGGTTTTCATGCATCTCCAAACTCGAACATTTATGTAAGTGTATTTTCGTAAGTGCTGTTGCAAGTGTATTTTTGGGGGTCTGAAATAGACTAACCTACGTGACATTATTTCTTAAGGAAGTAAATTCGTTCGGTAATGGCACTTGAGCAGCATTCTGGAACGAATTTTCGGCGAAAACCGAGGGACCACTGTACATACTTTATATACTACATCATTGTAATGTTCACTTGACTATTGCTTGTATAGCTACCTTGATGGTGGTTATACAAGCAAAAGTCATGTGAACATAATCTTTATTCTTTGACTCACCGATCGCGGGTTCTAACCCCACCCATGGTATGGTATTTCTTTATGATTTTGTGATTATCATGTTTTCTTTGTCAGCAATTATTGCTCTTTTTACTGTTTTCAGCTTTTCTTTGACTTTCAATACTGAGAGCAATTTTTAGCTCGTCTTATGCATTTTTCTAAAATTTATAATTTTTTAGAGGTGGACATTACTCTGATGCTGTGTACTCCAGTTTGGTATTTACAAACATTGTGAACATCTAATATTTTACATATGTACATATTAGTGATGTCCATTTTAGTTTTCCAATCAAGCAAGAGTTTCTCCAGAGTTAAGTGATTCTGTTGTGATCTTTTGTCAGTGACGATTCTTAGTTAGTTTGATATCTTTATTATGCACCCCATACCCATCCTGTGGGCGGTAGTCAAAAGATTACAGAGGTACATAATGGGTCCAGGGACTTTGACGCCAAAGTTTTGATAGCTGAGCAAGTTACAAAGGTAATAACTCACAAGCTACAAAGGTAATGAACTCACAAGCTACAAAGGTAATGAACTCACAAGCTACAAAGGTAATGAACTCACAAGCTACAAAGGTAATGAACTCACAAGCTACAAAGGTAATGAACTCACAAGCTACAAAGGTAATGAACTCACAAGTTACAAAGGTAATGAAACATGTAAGTAAATTTACTTATGTTTATACATGGTTACAATCATGAACAAATTATAAAGTAATGAACAATTCACTAGTCTACACCCAGTCACAACTGTAATGAGTTCTTGGTGCAAATTTTAATTGTTGGGTCACACACACACACACAGAAAGGTTGAGGGAAATAGGACTAACAACACTGGAGGAAAGAAGGTACAGAGGAGACATGATAACGACATACAAAATACTGCGGGGAATCGACAAGGTAGACAGTGACAGGATGTTCCAGAGAGGGAACACAGAAACAAGGGAACACAACTGGAAGCTGAAGACTCAGATAAGTCAAAGGGATGTTAGGAAGCATTTCTTCAGCCACAGAGTAGTCAGGAAGTGGAATAGTCTAGAGAAAGATATAGTGGAGGCAGCAACCATACACAGTTTTAAGACGAGGTATGATAACGCTCATGGAGCAGGGAGAGCAGAGACCCAGTAGCGGACAGAGAAGAGGCGGGGCCAGGAGCTGAGTCTCAACCCCTGCAACCACAATTAGGTGAGTACACACACACACACAGATTGTTCACACAGATTGTTCAACTGCCTCCCAGCATACATCAGGGGATTACCAACAAACCCCTGGCTGTCTTCAAGCAGGCACTGGACAGGCACCTAAAGTCTGTACCTGACCAGCCGGGCTGTGGTTCGTACGTTGGACTGCATGCGGCCAGCAGTAACAGCCTGGTTGATCAGGCTCTGGTCCAACAGGAGGCCTGGTCACGGACTGGGCCGCGGGGGCATTGACCCCTGGAATTCTCTCCAGGTAGACGCGCACGCACACACATACAACAGGCCCAGTTTTCAATCAACATGTGCATAGGACAAAATGGTAATTAATACACATACATACACACACACACACACACACACACACACACACACACACACACACACACACACACGTGGCAATGGTTTATTTACAGGGAGCAAAGTCAGGGTATTTTTCCAGAATGGTTTGTAATATACCACTGTGGATAAAATACTTTGACATATCTTGAACATATCTGAGTGAGTTGTCTCTGAATTCATTAATTTTATCGCACTCCAGTACATAATGACGCAGGGTGTGACAATAATCCAACTGGCAA
Organism: Cherax destructor; assembly: GCA_009830355.1. Taxonomy (NCBI): domain Eukaryota; kingdom Metazoa; phylum Arthropoda; class Malacostraca; order Decapoda; family Parastacidae; genus Cherax; species Cherax destructor. Next base: position 5,254 of record WNWK01018023.1, read on the forward strand.
AGTTTACATTTTGTTTGGTCTACATCTGGTGGTGGTGATTTAACCTGCCAAAGATACTTGTAACCCAGCCGGAGGCGGGCGGTAGTGACATCCAAGAGTCTGCTTATTTTGTTGGATGCACCATAGACATGTAGCTCCTGCATGATAGAATGATGATAGATGGACTGACTGGTGTCAATCTCCCTGAGTCTTGAGTCAATAAAATTCAGTTGAAGTTCTTTTCGTATTATTGTTCTCAAACTGACAAGCCAAGATTGTAATCTACCCCCTCTTTGAAAGCATAAAACTTAGCCAATTTATCAGTTCTATCATGCATCTGAAGACCAATGTGAGATGGAATCCACAGCATGTGCACTCTGACTCTACTATCCATAATCCTATCATACCTGTGTCTGGCTTCTGACATGACGATTCTTAGATCTGTCACTTTTAACATTTTGGCCTAATTTTGCTTTTTCCCATTTCTTCAACATGGCATTTACCTACATTCAATTAAATTCCTATTTGTGTAGTGTATGTATCAGCCTTGTAGGGATTTAGTAATTTTATTTCTTGTACAGTAGGTCGTCATTTAACACGGTAGTTACGTTCCTGAAAATGCTGTGTTAGATAAACTGAATAACTTGTGGGGAAAAATAGGGTTACGTTCCTGGGAGCCCCAAAAAAGGCAAACTAACTTTTTTTTTAGACCTCCAGATCTTGCAAAAATAAAAGTAAATATGTAATTGTAGTTCATTGTCGTGATGTATTATGTTGGTTTTAATGCTTAGGACTACAAATGCAACAGAAATAATTATATTTCTTACCTTAAATTGTGGGTATTGGAGTTTGTCGATGATTGTGAAGAGAGTGGAAAGTTATGCTGTGACCCTACTGGGCTGAGGTGGATGGTTGAGGTTCTGGTACTGAAGTCGATGGTTGTACTGGAGTGTGCATAAATTCTGTAATGGATTTCTGTTTTGTTTTACCCTGCAGTACATTATACAACTGATGGTAAGGCATCATCTGCTCTAGACACCATTTCAGGGTCCTTTTCAGTGAAAAAGTCATTCAGTCAAGTCATTCAGTCAAGTCAGCAAGTCATTCAATAAGTCATTCAGTCAGTCAATCACACAAACTCACATTTACCTCATTTTATGTGCACAAAGTTACACTTCATTACGCCCACAGGTTATCTCTTGTCTAATATCTCTTGTTTTCTTCATTAATTCTAAGACTTAAATGCTTATATCTTTTCTTGCCACTTTCAGCAACACTGGTATGCCTACTGGGTGTTATGATTGTTTGGCAGATACAAGATATGGTAATTAAAAGATCAAAACACAATTCACAAACACAGCTAGCTTGTAGGAGAGAAGTGGAACTGAACACGTATTCACGAATGCTGGGATGGTGGTGTCGGGTGTGTCTGGGGTGGCAGGGGATGGCGGGAGGTCTTCCCCGCTGACCCACAACAAGGCGGCCGCTTGAGGTAGGGACATTTTTTTCCGCACCCACAAACTGAACCGTGTTAAGTTAATTTTACGAAGTGTTGAATAAAATTGTGCCGTAATTCTTCAATCATGCTATAACCAAATCGTGCCAAATTACCCATGTTAAATAGCGGTCTACTGTACTTCCCACTCACTGGTGACTTTTTTCATTGAGGAATATTTTGTTTATTTTTTGCATTTTCCTTAAGTACAGTGGACCCTCGGAAATCGAACACTCCCAACTCACCCTTTTATGTAAGTTTATTATTGTAAGTGCTTTTATAGGTGTATTTTTGGGGGTCTGAAACGGACTAATCTAATTTACATCATTCCTTATAGGAATAAATTCGTTTGGTAACAGCACTTGAACAGCATTCTGGAATGAAGAATGTTCGATTTCCAGGGGTCCACTGTATTGCAGCACTTTAGCTTTCTTTTTATTCGTTTTATGTTTAATAGTTTTTCAAATTAATATTTCTTTTAACTTCAAAATAGTTTTTGAAATGAAGAATAATTCCAATCCACCTATACAATATAACATTGTTCAAATATGAACAATGTTATTTTGTCATTGTACAGTAGCTTAATTGATTAGCTAAACTGTATATTTACGGGAATTTGCTTAGTGAAACCTGAGCTTACTTAGTGTTATCTACCTTACTTCATTTGCTTCTTCCATCATTTTTATAATGTTTTCAGTGTCATTTTCCATTTCTCCATCAATTTAGCTTTATAATGAGATTTTAAAGAAAATCCCTTGTGGATTACGTTTTGTATGCATTTTAACCTTTAAACGTTTGAAACGTATATATACGTTAGTACTGCTATTGCCCCAAACGTATATTTACGTTTTATTTTTCCTTCCTCCAAATTTGGCACGATTGGCCTGAGATGCCTGGTCAGCATAGAATGGGTCTTAACACTCGGTGTGCACAATATTAAAAAAATCAGGGACCACTTAGTACCTTGTGGGAGCACCAGTTAAATTGAGCGCTAGCTAGAGCAAACAGCGCGGCAAACACCAAGGATTCATTGATGTCATGTCATATTAACACTCCCCTTTTAAGTGGAAAGTGATGTCGGCAGGCTGGCTGCCTGCCTGGCCAGCTGGGTACCTGATTGGCTGTCAATCTCCGTCTGTCTGTATCTATCTGTCTCTTTGTCTCTATCTGTCTCTATCTCACAGGAACACATACTTTAATACAATTATACAGAGTAAATTACCTAGGATAACTAAAAAAATGAAGACAAAGTGATACAATGTGCTTCTGATCTGCATATGGTTCATGAGATACTCTCTGAGACAAGCAGACAGAAAGGAGGCTAAACACAGACAGATACAGACAGACAGATACAGACGGACAGATACAGACGGACAGATACAGACGGACAGATACAGACGGACAGATACAGACGGACAGATACAGACGGACAGATACAAGGGCGAAGACAGATACAGACGGACAGATACAGACGGACAGATACAGACGGACAGATACAGACGGCAGATACGAGGACAGATACAGACGGAGCAGAAAACAGACGGACAGATACAGACGGACAATACAGACGGACAGATACAAGGCGACAGGACAGATACAGCAGACAGACGAAGATACAGACGGACAGATACAGACGGACAGATACAGACGGACAGATACAGACGGACAGATACAGACGGACAGATACAGACGGACAGATACAGACGGACAGATACAGACGGACAGATACAGACGGACAGATACAGACGGACAGATACAGACGGACAGATACAGACGGACAGATACAGACGGACAGATACAGACGGACAGATACAAGGAACAGAGACAGATACAGACGGACAGATACAGACGGACAGATACAGACGGACAGATACAGACGGACAGATACAGACGGACAGATACAGACGGACAGATACAGACGGACAGATACAGACGGACAGATACAGACGGACAGATACAGACGGACAGATACAGACACAGACAGATACAGACAGGACAAGATACAGACAGACAGATACAGACAGGACAGATACACAGACAGACAGACAGATACAGACCAGACAATACAGACGACAGACCAGAGATACAGACACAGAACAGACACGAAGATACAGACACAGACAGATACAGACACAGACAGATACAGACACAGACAGATACAGCAGACAGATACAGACACAGACAGATACAGACACAAAAGAACAGACACAGACAGATACAGACACAGACAGATACAGCACAGACATACAGACACAGACAGATACAGACACAGACAGACACAGACACAGACAGATACAGACACAGACAGATACAGACACAGACAGATACAGACACAGGACAGACACAGACAGACAGACAGACTACAGACACAGACAGATACAGCACGACAGAACAGATACAAGACGACAGACAGATACAGACACAGACAGATACAGACACAGACAGATACAGACACAGACAGATACAGACACAGACAGATACAGACACAGACAGATACAGACACAGACAGATACAGACACAGACAGACACAGACACAGACAGATACAGACACAGACAGATACAGACACAGACAGATACAGACACAGACAGATACAGACACAGACAGATACAGACACAGACAGATACAGACACAGACAGATACAGACACAGACAGATACAGACACAGACAGATACAGACAGAGACAGATAGACAGAGACAGAGACAGATAGACAGAGACAGATAGAGACAGAGACAGATAGAGACAGAGACAGATAGAGACAGAGACAGATAGAGACAGAGACAGATAGAGACAGAGACAGATAGAGACAGAGACAGATAGAGACAGAGACAGATAGAGACAGAGACAGATAGAGACAGAGACAGATAGAGACAGAGACAGATAGAGACAGAGACAGATAGAGACAGAGACAGATAGAGACAGAGACAGATAGAGACAGAGACAGATAGAGACAGAGACAGATAGAGACAGAGACAGATAGAGACAGAGACAGATAGAGACAGAGACAGATAGAGACAGAGACAGATAGAGACAGAGACAGATAGAGACAGAGACAGATAGAGACAGAGACAGATAGAGACAGAGACAGATAGAGACAGAGACAGATAGAGACAGAGACAGATAGAGACAGAGACAGATAGAGACAGAGACAGATAGAGACAGAGACAGATAGAGACAGAGACAGATAGAGACAGAGACAGATAGAGACAGAGACAGATAGAGACAGAGACAGATAGAGACAGAGACAGATAGAGACAGAGACAGATAGAGACAGAGACAGATAGAGACAGAGACAGATAGAGACAGAGACAGATAGAGACAGAGACAGATAGAGACAGAGACAGATAGAGACAGAGACAGATAGAGACAGAGACAGATAGAGACAGAGACAGATAGAGACAGAGACAGATAGAGACAGAGACAGATAGAGACAGAGACAGATAGAGACAGAGACAGATAGAGACAGAGACAGATAGAGACAGAGACAGATAGAGACAGAGACAGATAGAGACAGAGACAGATAGAGACAGAGACAGATAGAGACAGATACAGATAGAGACAGATACAGATAGAGACAGATACAGATAGAGACAGATACAGATAGAGACAGATACAGACAGAGACAGATAGAGACAGATACAGACAGAGACAGAGACAGACAGATACAGACAGATACAGATAGAGACAGATAGAGACAGATAGAGACAGATAGAGACAGAGACAGATAGAGACAGAGACAGTTAGAGACAGATACAGACAGATTGAGACAAATAGAGACAGACAGAGACAGACAGAGACAGACAGAGACAGACAGAGACAGATACAGACAGATACAGACAGATACAGACAGATAGACAGATACAGACAGACAGACAGACAGGTTTGCATAACAAATAAAAGGAAGCAGTGTAAGCTCATCAAATGTCACCACTGTAATTACTGGACTGATTAGAAAATATAAGACTACCCTCACCCCTCATCAAATGTCACCAGTCATCATTAGTGGAGATAAGATGAGATAAGGAGCCTCTGTGGCCTCTTGCCGCACGCGAGGAAAAAAAAATATTCGAAAATTGAGTTAACCCTTTGGGGGTCGACAGGCCTTCTCAGGAAAGTGTTCCTGGGGTCGAAAATTTTTTGGAAAAAAAAATAAAAAATTTTCTTATAAAATGATAGAGAATCTTTTTCCGATCATAACGCCACCAACATTATGAAATTTGATCGAAAAGAACGGAATTATGCTTTCTCGAAGTTAGTGGTAGCCATGACACTTACACATCGGCGATTTTGCCCAATTTGAGCCCTATTTTCGACAAATTCCAATGTTTCAGTCTCCTAAAATTATAGCTATTTTGCTAGAACTCCATTTCTTCTATCGATTGAGTACAAGAAACCGCCTATTTACCAATATCATCTACCCAAAATAGTGGTCAGAAAATGGCAATTTTCCAATTTCACACAAATTTCAAACGATGCCAATTTCAAAATAGGGTCCAGAGTAAACAAGGCAGACATTCCTGGCACTAAAATAACATGTTCTCTGTTCATTAGTCACGTCTCCAGGCCCCTGTTCCATTACTTTTGCTTTTCATTTTGAATTTTTATTCTCACAAAAAAAAGAAGATTTACTGTTATGTATACAACTGCATCATTGTAAAAATGGTATAAATAATATCAGAGCACTTGTGCATGAATATAAGACTCGCCAGTTGATGTGTATTGGAAGCATGGTGTGATTTGTTTACTCTTGAACATTGTCAAAAATCGAACATTTTTGCTATTTTGAGCTCAATTTCAAGGTACTTGTCATTGTCATACCAATCAAAATCATCTCTATTTCTGTAATATATCTTCCATTCTATCAAATGAGACCAAGAAAACGAGAATACATCAATAAATACCATACGAAAATCGACTGCAAAGTCGCTGTTTTATTTAAAAAAATGGTCAGTTTTTTCTCTCATTATGGAGTGTGGTTTGCAGGATTTTTTTTATACTGTGCACACTGACCACACAGACCCATTCTTTCATATGTATGCCTACCAGACGTTTTCTGCTTAAATTGAGGCCGCTAGAATTTGGGCGTACTAGTACGGCACCAACCCCTGCTCGTAAAACGTACTAGTACGGCACCGACCCCGAAAGGGTTAAACATATTGAAAAATAGAGTGACACCAACACCCATAACAGGTCTGTTGACATGTCGTAAATTTTCGTATTTTTTTTTCCCCGATTTTTTCCTTAATTTCTTTTATTATTCCTACTTATATAATAATTGACGATTTGGCATCATAACAGAGTGGGCGGAGCTTATCCTTAGACTTCCAGCCAATCAGGAACCTTCTAGAACATTCGCTTGCGTCAGCAGAAATTTCTGACTCAGGATAGCCGGGGAATATGCTTCATTATAATGCTATTATCAATACTACGGCTTTTATATCTATCACAATTGATCTATTATGACATAATAGACAATATAAATAACACATAAACATAGTAAATACTCCAGAATGAATAATATGTGGCATAATATGATCGCCGCCTGGGACCGCCTCCGAGTATCATATTACATCCCTGGGTATGGGTATTCCTCTGGGGTTACCCTTGGTTCTCTAGGGGACTTGTATTAAAGAAAACGAACAGGGGATAACTATGATATACACTTGTAATGCAAGATAAAGCTGAGAAAAATGCTTCGGGAAAATTTTTTCTTCCTTGAGCGACCTTCCGCGCGGATTATCTCGGAAGTAAGTTATTCATTTATATATTGACCTGTGATCTCTAATAATCGTAGGAATGAAATGAAACTCACAGACAACATAAAAGAAAAGTTGTATTAATTAATGGTGGTTAGCTTTTTGAGATATCGTAATTAGTTTTTGATTTATGTGAGGTAAAATTCAGATATTTTCCAAAATGAAGAAAACATACAAACTTATTTTTTTAAGAATGAAGATAGGGATAAATTACAGAAAGGTGATCATGATAAACTCAGATTAGCATTGTTTTATGCGTAGGTGATGCCAAAACCGCTTCAACAAGTCCCACTACCACAACCAAATTTTTTATATATGATGTTTGGTAAAAACTTGATAAATATTTTTTTCTCAGTTGTTTGTTGGGTGATCTTTTTGAAACTTGATACAAACCTACTAGAAAGGTGCTTCTTTACGTATAAAAAAATGAAAGAAATCGAACGAAAATTAACAAAACAACATATTGATCGTATAGGGCCCCTTAACCCTTTCGGGGTTATGGTCATACAAGTACGTTTTACGCACTGTGGTTATTGACATACTAGCACGCCTAAATTCTAGCACCCTCAAATCAAGAAGAAACAGGCTGTTAGGCCTAGATGTGATAGAATGGGTCTGTGCGGTCAGTGTGCGCAGTATAAAAAAATTCCTGCACCACACAGTGCATAATGAGGAAAAAAAACTTTGACCGTGTTTTTGGTTTAAAACAGCAACTTTGCAGTCTATTTTCATATGGTACAGTGGTACCTCGAGTTACGATGGTCCCCAAAATCGCCCTTTTATGTAAGTTTATTTTTTTAAATGCTTTTGTAAGTATATTTTTGGGGGTGTAAAAGGACTAGTCTATTTTACATTATTCCTTATGGGGATAAATTCGTTTGGTAATGGCACTTGAACAGCATTCTCGAACGAAAAAATATCGTAACTCGAGGTACCACTGTATTTATGCTTGTATTCTCGTTTTCTTAGTCTCATTTTATAGAATAGATGATATATTACAGAAATAGAGATAATTTTGACTGGTTTCATGATGACAAGTACCTTGAAACTGAGCGCAAAGTAGCGAAAATGTTCAATTTTGGCCAATGTTCAAGAGTAAACAAATCACACCATGCGTCCAGTACACATCAACTGGAGAGTCTAATATTCTTGCACAAGTGTGCTGATATTATTTATACCATTTTTTACAGTGATGCAGTTGTATACATAACAGTAAATCTTCTATTTTTTTTTGGAGAATAAAAATTCAAAATGAAAAGCAAAAGTAATGTAAGAGGGGCCTGGAGACATGACTAATGAACAGAGAAGATGTTATTTTAGTGCTAGGAATGTCTGCCTTGTTTATTATGGACCCTATTTTGAAATTGGCATTGTTTGAAATTTGTGTGAAATTGGCCAAATTGCCATTTTCTGACCACTATTTTGGGTAGTTGAAATTGGTAAATAGACAGTTTCTTCTTCTCAATTGATAGAAGAAATGGAGTTCTAGTGAAATAGCTATAATTTTAGTAGACTGAAACATTGGAATTTGCCGAAAATAGGGCTCAAAGATGGCGAAATCCCCGATGTGTAAATGTCATGGATACTGCTAACTTCGCAAAAGCATAATTCCGTTAGTTTTCGATCAAATTTTATAATTTTTGTGGCATGATCGGAAAAAGATTATCATTCCATAAGGAAAAACAATTTTTTTTTTAAATTCGTGGACCCTGAGAACGAGTTTCAGAGAGACCCTTGGACCCCCAAAGGGTTAATTAAGGCAGTGACACACATCTTATACATATAATGCTTCAAGGGAACTTTATTATTATTATTATTATTGTTATTATTGTTATTATTATTATTATTATTATTGTTATTATTATTGTTATTATTATTATTATTATTGTTATTATTATTATTATTGTTATTATTATTATTATTGTTATTATTATTATTATTATTATTATTATTGTTATTATTATTATTATTATTATACACTATTGTTATTATTATTTTATTATTATTATTATACACTATCATTATTATTGTTATTATTTTTATGCACTATCATCATTATTATTTGTGTACAATTTCAGTACCTAATATTAGTGTCAGAACAAGATTGGCTATGAAATCACAAGAATTACTGTAAATTGTAGTTATCAGAACATAAAAATTATATAAAATAAAAAAAAAGAGAAAAAAGGTATATCGGCAACAATTCTGCAAGCGGCAGGACTCCTGTTGCTGTCAGGTGAGCATCCAGTGCTAAATTCTCCGCCTCATATCTCGGTAATTACTGACCCTAACTTTTTTTTCTTTAATCTTATAACATTTAAAAAAATGTGATCTTTATTTCTATATAAAAAATATTTTTTTTTTTTTCAAAATATTCGGGGCACTGGGCGAGCGAACGTATATATATGTTTGGACCGTTTAAGGGTTAAAATACACTGTTCATTTGTCTTTGTCTTGTTTTTTTCCTTGTCAGTATCCATTAGTAGAGCCTTTACTTCCTCTTCTGATATTTCAGTGTTGTCCATTTCTAATGGATTCTTGAGGATGAAATTGGCTACCTCTTGTCATCCTTCTGTAAACACATGCCATAGCTTAATATATAGTACAGTGCTCAGCTCTTTTCCCCACCAGCTAGGTTTTAACAAATAAGATATCATAGAGACCCTAATGGAAACAGGTCATGTGACTTTTTTGGGATTATCCTGCAAGGTAATTTACATGTGTTACTGTGTAAATTACCTGTACCTAAATAAATTTACCAGTTTGGTAGTTGTTAGTCATTGATTTTTTGCATTTTGTCTTCTAGTGTTTTTTAAAGCTTTAACCCTTTCAGGGTTTCGGCTGTACTAGTACGGCTTACGCACCATGGTTTTTGTCGTACTACTACGCCTAAATTCTACCACCCTCAAATCAAGTGGAAACAAGCTGGTAGGCCTAGATGTGAGAGAATGGGTCTGTGCGGTCAGTGTGCGCAGTATAAAAAAATTCCTGTACCACACAGTGCGTAATGAGGAAAAAAAAACTGACCATGTTTTAGTTTAAAACAGCAACTTTGCAGTCTATTTTTGTATGGTATTTATGGTTGTATTCTCGTTTTCCTGGTCTCATTTGATAGAATGGAAGATATACTACAGAAATAGAGATAATTTTGATTGGTTTCACGATGACAAGTACCTTGAAACTGAGCGCAAAGTAGCGAAAATGTTCGATTTTTGCTGATGTTCAAGAGTAAACAAATCACGCTATGCGTCCAATAAACATCAACTGGCGAGTCTAATATTCTTGCACAAGTGTGCTGATATTATTTATACCGTTTTTACAATGATGCAGTAGTATACATAACAAATTCTTCTATTTTTTTATGAGAATAAGAATTCAAAATGGAAAGCAAAAGTAATGTAAGAGGGGCCTGGAGACGTGACTAATGAACAGATAAAATGTTATTTTAGTGCCAGGAATGTCTGTCTCATTTATTCTGGACCCTATTTTGAAATTGGTATCGTTTGAAATTTGTGAAATTGGCCAAATTGCCAATTTCTGACCACTTTATTGGGTAGTTCAAATTGGTAAATTGGTGGTTTCTTGTACTCAATTGATAAAACAAATGGAATTCTAGCGAAATAGCTAAAATTTTAGTAGACTGAAACATTGGAGTTGGCTAAAAATAGGGCTCAAAGTGGGTGAAATCGCCGATGCGTAAATATCGTCGATACCGCTAACTTCGCGAGAGCATAATTCTGTTAGTTTTCCATCAAATTTCATACTTTTGGTGTCATTATGATCGGAAAAGATTCTCCATTTCACAGGAAAAAAAAAAAAAAATTTACGAAAAATTTGCGACCCTGAGAACGAGTTAATAAAAGGGTTAATAAAAGTTTTGGTTCTTTCTAAATTTTCTTCCTACCTCCGTACATATGTACAAAATAATAATTTGAGCTTGTTTGAATCTGGCAAGTGAGAGTTGGCCCACTTCTTATATTGGTTTAAAAATCTGTTTCATGGCTCTGTTGCTTTCTGCTGAGCTCTTCATAATCGTTTCATATTTACCCACTTTTTTGGCAATAAACATTGTGATCAAATTTTCATATATTGCAGAACCTTTGTAGAATTTATTTATATGTATACCTTGTAATATTTTATATATCTCATTTTGATTTTTTGAAAACTTTTTAGATAATCTTGCTTATTGTTTTTATTATTGTTCCTATTTCTGTGTTTTCTCTTTCTTACCTAAGTCTTGTATAGTAATATTATAGTACGGCTTTCTCAATTAACATAAGTGGTTATGTTCTTGGACTCTAGCATTTTATCTGAAATTGTGTTAAATGGACTGAAGAGGCTTTTCATAAAAATTTTTGTTCTTGAGCCCTCCAAAAAAAAGTCCATCTTGTATTTTTTTATTCATTGAAAAAAATGGTAGTTTTTCATACCTTACATTATACAGTGGACCCTCGCTTATCGGCCGTTCCTGTTATCAGCCAACTCGCTTATAGACCGGTTTTCGGCTTCCGGTTATCAGCCGTTTTTTCGCTTATCGGCCGTATGGGATGTGTCAACCCGCCGGCGATGCCACTTCCTCACGCGTATCACACTCAGTCTGCGTCTCTCTCTCTCGTTGAGTAAGGAAAACTCTGCGTATTCATCCATTCATTTTGGTACATGTTTATTGATTGTGACTGTAAAATAAGCCACCATGGGGCCAAAAAAAGTTCAGAGTGTCAGCCCTTTGGTAAAGGGCTGATTCTGCGATATGTATGATACTAAAGCAGCAGGAGTCTATAAAGGCTATAGCACTAGCCAGCGATAAAGTGTAGCATTAACAGTGTAGCAAGTAAGTTAAGCGATAGAAAAATGACGACACTAAACTTAACTCCTCCATTGTTGTTTGAGGTATATAGGCCGACTGACAACACCGCCGCCTCTGCTGCCACCTTCACCACCACTATGTAAGGCTTATCTTTCAGTGGCCCTTATACACCCAACAACAAACAACACAACATCACTTGTGACATTCGTAATGACATATTTTACTCATTCTTGAGTATATGTCATGTTTCTATGTTATTAATATTATAAATTAGACACATATGCAACACTTGGGTATCTTTATTGAGGAAACGTTTCGCCACACAGTGGCTTCATCAGTCCAAACAAGATTGATGGACTGAACACATCGACTCCAGGCCGAGGGACTGATTACCTCAAACTCCTCCTCTCCTTGTACCTTTCTACTTTGTATTGGACTGATGAAGCCACTGTGTGGCGAAACGTTTCCTCAATAAAGATACCCAAGTGTTGCATATGTGTCTAATTTATAACTTGTCGGTTCTCTGAACCATTCATCTACATCCTGTCTGACAGCAACAGCTTGGGATCTTGATACAAACGAATTCTTCAACACTTGTCCAACCTTTGGACGAAGACCTACTTCGAATAGTGGATGGTACCACTATGACCCCGCCTCCTCCTGCTTCATCTCGCCTGATTACAGCATATAAGCCACCTCTACGGCCTTGTGCTGCGCTTCAAACAAGATTGATGGACTGAACACATCGACTCCAGGCCGAGGGACTGATTACCTCAAACTCCTCTTCTCCTTATACCTTTCTACTTTGTATTGGACTGATGAAGCCACTGTGTGGCGAAACGTTTCCTCAATAAAGATACCCAAGTGTTGCATATGTGTCTAATTTATAACTTGTCGGTTCTCTGAACCATTCATCTACGTTAATAATATTGTTTATTATGTGATATTAGATGAATTGTGATAGATAAATAAGCCATAGTGTTGATATTAGTGTCATTGAAGGACTATCTTGTCCTGTCTCCAAACAAATTCCTGCCTCCGCCACCACTAACCACATATGTACAGTGGTCCCTCGACTAACGAACTTAATCCATTCCAGGAGCTAGTTCTTAACACGAAAAGTTCGTAATTCGAAACCTTATTTCCCATAAGAAATAATGTAAATACAATTAATCCGTTCCACCCAAAAATGTTCACAAAAATACATTTTATTTATAGTTCTACAAACACAAAACATTATTAAAACTATAAATACTACTATTAATACTAATTAATAAAAACAGATTCATAAATAACATTTGCTTACCTTTATTGAAGAGAATTGCAGGCATCTGGAAGATAGGGAGGACAACAGAGGGAGTGTGTTAGTGTTTGGAAGGGGAATCCCCCTCCATAAAGACTTCAGGTAACAAGTCCCTATCTGTGTATGCCACTACGTTTCTTAAACCTCTCAAACCAGCCTCTGCTGGCTTTAAAATCACTCCTCACCACTGGTTCCAGGCATTGTCTTAACAAGATCTGCGTGCAACTTCCTTGCCTTTTCACAAATCGCTGTGGAAATACTATCACCTGCTAATTGTTTATTGTTTATCCACACCATCAACAACTTCTCTACCTCATCCACTGTTTTCGATCTATTTTTCGTTAACATATCAACCCCTTTTGCAACATTAGCTTCCTTGATCTCATTTCTCTTTGCCAGGATAGTGCCGATACTAGATTTGTTTTTGTTGTACATCCTGGAAAGCTCACTCACACGTACGCCACTCTCATATTTTTCTACAATCTCTTTCTTCAGTTCGATGGTGGTCCTCACTCTCTTTACCAGAGGGGTGCCACTAGGAAGCTTCTTTGGACCCATGGTGACTTATTTCACAGTGACAATCACTGAACCAGCAATAAACACAACAAAAGTATTGTGAATGTTTGAAAGAGCGCCCTGGGTAATGTTCTCTCAAGTGTAAACAACGCTTGACTGGTGTCCTGACTGCCTCACCGCGCAAGCGCGGGGCAGGCGGACAGGTCTGGTACGGTTCGCTACACGAGTAAATGTTCGCTACATGAGAGAAATATTTTGTGAAAAAAGCGTTTGTTACACGATTTGTTCACTATATGGAGCGTTCGTTAGTCGGGGTTCCACTGTAATGACATATTTTATTCATTCTAGAGTGTATGATGTTTCTGTTATTTATATTGTTTATTATGTTATATTAGATGAATTGTGATAGATAAATATGCTGTATAGAGTTGATATTAGCATATATTGAAGGAGTATTTTGTCCTGTCTCCAAACAATGCTCTCCTCCTGCCTTCGATAAAGGTATGAAATGGAAATAAATGGTATAAAATACCGACACAATGGAAAAATAAACACATAAGCAGTATAATGTGATCCTTTATTGACAATGTTTTGCCCACGCAGTGGGCTTTCTTGAGTCACAAACAGATCTGTTTGTGACTCGATAAAGCCCACTGCGTGGGAGAAACGTTGTCAGTAAAGGATCACATTACACTGCTTATGTGTTTATTTTTCCAAAGGTACGTAATAGTGATTTAAATGTTCATTTATCCATTTCTTTAGTCATTTTATTTAGTTCTCATTGTTTTGTGTATGTATGTAAAACTATAGTTAATCTTAAAAAAAATATTTTTTGTTGATATTTTTGTCTGGAATGGATTAGTAATTGTATTTACATTAATTCTTATGGGAAATATTATTTCGCTTTTAGGCAGAGCTTCTGGAACGGATTACGGCTGATAAGCGAGGGTCCACTGTACAGTGGAACCTCGGTTTTCGTGATTAATTCATTCTAGAAAGTCTGACGAAAACCGAATTGTACGAAAACTAAAGCAATATTTCCCATAAGAAATAATGTAAATCCAATTAATCCGTTACAGATACCCAAAAGTATTAAAAAAAAAAACATTTTATAGAGAATAACTATAGTTTTATGTACAGAAAACAATGAGAAATAAATATGACTAGTGAAATGGATAAATGAACATTTAACCTCTCTTTTACCTTTATTGAAGACTTGTTAGCGTATGGAAGACTGCGAGGAGGGGAGAGGGAGGAGGAGGAGGAGAAGTTATTGATTGGAAGGGGAATCCCCCTCCATAAGGAATTCAGGTATGAAGGCCCTATCTGTAGTTACTTCCCTTCTTTGTCTTTTACTGGCACTGGACCCCTGTTGCACAAAAAATCTGTCCAGAGAGCTCTATTTCTGGTGTCTTTAAGATTTGCCTAAAATGGGACAAGGCATTGTCATTGAAGATGTTGCAGATATGGCTTGCAACAGCTTTGTATTATTATAATTGTATTATTATAAGTGCTTTTGTAAGTGTATTTTTGAGGGTCTGAAACGGACTAATCTAATTTACATTATTCCTTATAGAAACAAATTTGTTCGGTAATGGCACTTGAACAGCCTCCTGGATCGAATTATGGCTGAAACTCTGGGTACCACTGTATTTCTCCACCAAACTTTGCAACTCATTCCACTTTGCACACGTCTTTAATCACTGAGGAAGGCACATTCTCCCCTCTCTCGTCCTCCTCCTCTGAAGCAATTTCCTCAGCTATGGTCTGTTGCTGTTCCAGTTGAAGGTCTTGCAGCTTTTCAGTGGCTAGCTCTTCCCTGTGGTCGTCCACCAACTCTTCCACATCCTGGCCACTCACATCCAACCCCAACGCCACTTTTGTACTTTGCTTCGAGTTCTTTAGTATGTACAGTGAGCCCCCGGTTCTCGTCGGCAATCCGTCACAGAGGGCCCGTCGACCACCGGTTTGGTCGAACTCCGATTCTATTTTCCCCATAAGAAATAATGGAAATAAAATTAATCCGTCCCAGCCATCCAAAAGTATTAAAATAAAATATTTTTTAGGACTTTTTGACATTAAAATAAACACAATTTTATAAAAAAAAAATAAGAAATAAATAGTACAATAACATGTCACTTACATTTATTGAAGAGTTGTTGATGTGTGGAGGACGGGAGGAGGGGAGAAGGTGGAGTAGTATGCTAGTGTTTGGAAGGGAATCCCTTCCATTAACACTGCAGGTACCAAGTTCTTTTCTGGGGTTACTGGCCTTTTTCTTTGAATGTTACACTCCCTGCATGAATGCTACACTCCCTGCATGAATGCTACACTCCCTGCATGCCTACTACACTCCCTGCATGCCTACTACACTCCCTGCATCCTTGCTACACTCCCTGCATCCTTGCTACACTCCCTGCATCCTTGCTACACTCCCTGCATCCTTGCTACACTCCCTGCATCCTTGCTACACTCCCTGCATCCCTGCTACACTCCCTGCATCCTTGCTACACTCCCTGCATGAATGTTACACTCCCTGCATCCTTGCTACACTCCCTGCATCCCTGCTACACTCCCTGCATCCCTGCTACACTCCCTGCATCCCTGCCACACTCCCTGCATGAATGTTACACTCCCTGCATCCTTGCTACACTCCCTGCATGAATGCTTCACTCCCTGCATATTCTTTACCACAGGCTTGGCACTAGGAGCTTTCTTGGGGCCCATGGTGGCTTATTTAGCAGTTGCAAGCACTAAAAACACTGGAATAATGACAATATATATGGTATGAATGCGTGGGTGGTGCGTGGGTAGTGGTCGCTCGCTTGTAAACAATAACACACTGAGTGCCTGGGCGCTCAGCTTGGCCACGGCCACACGCGTACGCGTTCGGGACGAATAGCCGACTCGCCGAACTCCGAGTGGCCGCCTAATACCGAGTCAAAAATATTGTAAAAAAACTTGTCGAACACCGATTTGGCCGAGCTCCGACGCCGTCGAACACCGGGGGTTCACTGTAAAGTCAAATATAGGTTCATTTCTTTGTAAAGGTTACAATATGTAATTACAATTTTGGTTTGAAAAGTAGAAAGAAAGCCTCTATCGTGCCGGGGCATTTCAGCCATACTAATCCTAATACATAGTAACTACTTAAAACTAGACAAGATGATAGTAAATAGTAATTACAGTGGACCCCCGGTTTACAATATTTTTTCGTTCAAGAATGCTGTTCAAAGTGCAATTACCGAACGAATTTATTCCCATAAGGAATAATGTAAATTAGATTAGTCCTTTTAGACCCCAAAACTACACTTACAAAAGCACTCACAAAAATAAACTTACATAAAAGGGCGAGTTTGGAGACCATTGTACAGTGGACCCTCGGTTTTCGTGTTTAATCCGTTCCAGAGGGATCGGCTAAAACTGAAATTGGCAAAAACTGAAACCATTTTCCCCATAAGAAATAATGTAAATTCAATTAATCCGTTCCAGACACCCAGAAGTATTAAAATTTTTTTTTTGGGGGGCCTTAAAGATAGATTTACATGCACAAAAGAATGGACATTCTACTTGACACTTACCTTTATTGAAGACTGATGTTACTGGATGGAAGACAGGGAGGAGGGGAGAGGGAAGAGAGGTTATTCTTTGGAAGGGGAATCCCCCTCCATAAGGACTCTAGGTACCAAATCCTCATCTAGGGTCACTTCCCTTTTTTGTCTTTTACTGCCACTAGGACCAGCCTGAGAGTCACTGCATACCTGTGGCACTAAATATCTGTCCAGAGAGCTCTGTTGCTGGCATCTCTTTAAAATGTCCCTAAAATGGGACAAGAGATTGTCATTGTACATGTTGCTGAGACGGATTGCAACATCTTTGTCAGGGTGATGTTCCTCCACAAATGAATGCATCATAGTCCACATTGCACAAATCTCCTTAATCTTTGAAGAAGGCAACTTACATCTCTTCCTCCTTCATTGAAGGAATTTCTTGAGTTGTGGTTTGATAGTGGTGCACCTCAAACTCTTCCAGCTCTTCAGTGGTTAGATCTTCATTGTGGTCCTCCAACAATTCCACATCCTCGCCACTCACTTCCAACAGCATGCAATTTCCCAATGCCACAGTACTTTCCATAACTTCCATAGGCTCCTCAGGGTCAGCCCCAAACCCTTCAAAATCCCTCTCTTGGACACAATTTGGCCACAACTTTCTCCAAGCAGAGTTCATCGTCCTGGAAGTTACTCCCTGCCAAGCCTTATCTATAAGGCTTATGCACTGGAAGATATTGAAGTTATCCTTCCAGAACTCTCGTAACCCATTAAGGGTCCAAACCGTAGTTCTACGCCATGAGCTCAGCACACTCACATAAGCTGTGAGCGGTTAATTTGGGCCTAGATATGAGAGAATAGTACATCTATGTGGTAAGTGTGCACTACATAAAACAAATCCTGCAGCACACAGTGCATAATGAGAGAGAAAAAACTGAGACTGTGATTTTCGATTAAAACAGTGACTTTGCAGTGTTTTTTCATGTTTTTTGTAGCTGCATTTGCGAATGGAAGATATATTACAGAAATAGAGATGATTTTGATTGGTTTTAGTATTGGAAATGGCTTGAAACTGAGCTCAAAGTAGCGGAAATGTTAAATTTTTGCCGATGTTCAAAAGTAAGTGATATTATTTGTTCAATTGTTACAATATTGCATAACAGTAAATCTTTCATTTTTTGGTTTGAATAAAAATTTATTATGTTAATAAAAAATCAAAATGGAATTCGTTTGCAAAGACTGAAAACATAACTAATGCATAGAGGAAGTGTTAGTTTAGTGCCAGGAATGCCTGAATTGTTTATCCTGTACCCTATTTGGAAATTGGAATATTTTTAACTTTGAGTTAAATTGGCTAAATTAAGAGCTGCCCCTAATGCCATGGCATGTCAGTGGCTCTCCTTGCACTCAGTTTATATTGTAACTACCAATACCTATGTAAATCTGCAATGAAATAAAATTTACTTTACTTTACTAGTACCCAGTTTGCGAAAAGGGAGAACAATAGCAGACTTCCACAGCTGGGGAAGAACTCCTTGCGACCATAAAAGATTATAGAGTCGTAAGAGGACAGTAAGAGCAGACTGATGTAAATGCTGTAGCATATGAATATGTATGCCGTCTGGCCCAGCTGCCGATGATCGGCAAGCAGAGAGTGTTGTCTCCAGTTCTTGAAGAGTAAAAGGCACATTATAAGATTTCTCTCTGAGAGAAGAAAAATCTAAGTGCTTTAACTCGCTGGCAGACTTAGAAGAAAGGAACGGGGGGCATAGATGGAGCCCCTGAGAAATGCGGACTAGATGATTACCAATTTCAGTGGCAACGGCAAGAGGGTGTGCTATATCGACACCGGCAACCTGAAGAACAGGAGCCGGGTCGGGGGAGAATTTACCACTCAATTTCTGCACTTTCTTCCAGACTGCACTCATTGAGGAAGCCGAAGTGACAGTAGAAACGTAATCTCGCCAGCAAGTGTGTTTAGCGTCACGTATGACACGGTGAGCAATTGCTCTCTTCTGCTTAAAATCAAGGAGTGTCTCTGTGGTTCTGTTATACCGATAGCTGCCCCACGCAGCGCGTTTCAAACGTACTGCCCGAGCACAAGCAGGAGACCACCAAGGCACGCACTTCTGAGAATGCTTGCCCGAGGTTTGGGAGATAGAATGTGAAGCTGCTGTGAAGACGGAGGACGAAAAGAGATGTAAAACCTCATCAATGGAGGACGAGGAAGGAACCTCATGAAAGGCAGTAAGATGTGCGTAAAGGTCCCATTTCGCCCGGTCAAATTGCCAGCGTGGGCTACGAGGAGGTGGAGAATATGAAGGGGACTTAAGGATGATTGGGAAATGATCGCTGTCATGTAAGTCCGGGAGGAAAGACCAGGTGAAGTCAAGGACAGTTGATGAAGAGCAGATGGAAAGATCGATGCAGGAGAAAGAATGAGTTTGAGGATCAAAATGGGTAGGAGTACCCGTATTTAAAACATGGAGGGGGAGAGAAGCAAGAAATGCCTCCAACTGAATGCCACGGGAGTCACAGTGCGACCTTCCCCAGAGAAAATGATGTGCGTTAAAATTGCCAAGTAGTAGAAGGGGTGGCGGCAAGGAAGAAACCAGAAAATCAACATCTGGGATAAACAATGCCCGTGAAGGGGAGAGATATAAAGAACAGTGTATACCACTTATTCAAGTGGATATGGGCTGCGGTGTAATGTAGAGAAGAAGGAACATAGAGCTGACAGTATGGAACACCAGTGCGTATAAGAAGAGCACTTTCGTTAATGGTTCTATCGGAAAAAGGATCCGATGAATACAAATCATAGCTCGTAAAGGGCCGGATAACAGCGGATTGTAATTTGGGTTCTTGCAAATAGACCCCAACAGGGGAAAACTGTGAGAGCAACACCTGAAGCTCACCCTGGTTACCCCGGAGGCCTCAGATATTCCACTGCAAATAAGCCATGATTTATGGAGAGAACGATACAAGTCGAGTTAGAGGTATCTATGGACTAGGGTTGGAAAAGTCCATGTGTGGAGGCAGCGGAAGACCTGTAATCAGAGAAGGAGTGTTATGCAGTGAAGGAAGGAGGGGTGTAGACGGAGAAGAGAGAGGAGGAAGAACCGGTGGTAGAGCGGTGTCCATCAACGTTCCAGACTCTGTAATAAATTCTGCGATAGCTTCCAGTGTTTCGGAAGACAAAGATGCAGAATGTGGGACTACATTAGAAATGGAAGGAGGAGAGTGAGTAACCATCAGGGAGACTATAGTCCGTACTAAAGTAGAGGGCGAGGAAATGGAAGAGAAAACTGTCGAAGGGGCTTGGGAGGAGACAGGAGTGGAAGCGGCCTGGGGAGGGGCAGTCAAGGAAGGAACTTGGGAGGGGACAGGGGATGAAGATATTGTACGAGGAGGAGGATGAACCTCCACACACGTTACAGAACTAGTCGGAGGTGAAGAACCCGGCAATGGGGATTTTTTGCCGGACTTATGAGAAGAAAAGGGGCGGTGAGGATTAGGTGGTGGACGAGAGTGTGTAGACACAGAACTGTGCGAGTGAGTAGAGGAAGGGGTGTGGACAGTATGGGATGCTGAGGTAGGGACCTCGGAGCCAAGAACAGCAAAAGGATTCGAGACGGGTGACTGAGGATGGGGCGACCACAGAGGAAGCAGGGGAAGTTGGGACCCCAGAAGTGGGGCGACGTTTAGCAATGCGAGAATAGGAAATACGTGGAAGTCTCCCTTGAAGGCGTAGATGAGAGACGGCCATACCATATGAGAAGCCTTTCGCCTCTTTGAGACAACGGATTTCCCGGTCATTCAGGTAAACCTGACAACGGCGAGAGTACGATGGATGCGCCTCATGACAGTTAAGACAAGAGGGAGGTAGAGTACAAGAAGGACTGGCATGGTCATCGGCACCACAGACTAGGCATTCGGCCATGAACCTGCAATATTTCGCTGGATGAGTAAAACACGAGCAGTTTCTACACTGTTGCGGTATAGGGGTCACCTTTCAAACTTGTAAACGTTGACCTGCAATGTAGACCAAAGGTGGAAGTTCACGGCAGTCAAATGTTAAATGAGCTATATTGCAAGGATAACGTCTTCGCTTATTGGCAGGGAGGACAAAAGTGTCAACTTTAAGGATAGGGAGTTCTTGGAGCTCAAGCTGCTCCAAAATGTCATCACCACATGTCTGGAAATTCCGTTTGACAAAGGTGTGGGGTAAAATGACAGTACCACTACAAGAATTGAGAGAATGATGCTTGTCAATAGTGATAGGAATAGTATATATGGTCGTAAGAAGAGAAAGATCGCGAGCTTGGCCAGCATTCTGGACCGTGATGAGTGCCGCTCTTGAGAGCGTGAAATGAGATATCTTTACCTACATCGCGTAGGAGAGTTTTAACAATACTATGATCGGAAAGATAGGTAGTTGGAGTAGTCGATCTGAGAGTAAAAAACTTTGTCCATTGAGTAGTGTGAAACAGTGTTTAAGGAGAGTGTGTGATGTGTTGGTTGTTTCTGAAATGAATGAGAAGGAAGTGTCGCATTGTCATGCAAACTACACCACCGCCAAGAACCTCAACGGAATGGGATGGACCACGGTACCCATCCCACTACCTAGGAACTAGAATGCCTGTGGAGGGAAGCTCCCAGGGTAAAAATGGGAAGGAAATAAGGAAGGAATGAGGAGGAGGAGGAAAGGGAAAAGGAAGGATGGGGAAAATGCGCTGACGCATCAAAATTCGCGAGAGCATAATTTCGTCAGTTTTCCATCAACTTTTGTTATTTTTGTTTTATTACTTTCAGAAAAAGATTCTCTACCATTTCATAAGAAAAAATAAGATTTTTTTTATTTTAAATTCTTGGACCCTGGTGCACCCTTTGAAATTTGGCCTCTGGACCCTGAAAGGGTTAAGGTCAATTCAGAGTCCGAGGTTATGTCAAAGCACCTTTGAAAAATTGCTTTGGTGTACAGTTTTTTGAAGTTAGAAATGACCTGCTGGTCCATGGGCTGGATGAGAGGAGTGGTGTAAGGAGGCAAGAACTTCACTGTTGCAAAACTGAATTCCTTAGACAATTGGTCTTCCAAGTCTCGAGGATGAGCAGGAGCATTGTTCATTACCAGGAGGCACTTGAGTCCCAATTTCTTTTCCAGGAGGTATTTCTTCACACTTGGGCCAAACACTTGATTAAACTATTCCAGGAAAATTTCCCTCGTGACCCATGCCTTACTGTTAGCCTTCCACATCACCACGCCCCGATGGCATGGTGGCTAGCGCTCTTGCTTCACGCACGGAGGGCCCGGGTTCAATTCCCGGCGTGGCCGAAACATTTCGAAGTGTTTTGTTACACACACATACATACAACAGGCCTAGTGTCTAATCGACATGTGCTTAGGACAAAATGGTAACTAACATACAATTTACTCTTGATGACACTGTTTTTCTTGAACACACTGGGATTTTCAGAGTGATACACAAGTAAAGGCTTCAATTTTAAATCATAGGCTTGTGTCCTGGCAGTGCCTTTTCCTCCTGCGTGATGTAGGTCCTTTTTGGCATTTTCTTCCAAAACAGGCCTGTTTCGTCACAATTAAACATTTGTTCGGGTTTGAAATTTTCAGCCTGTACATATTCTTTGAATTCGCGCATGAATTTTTCAACCACATGTTTGTCTGAACTGGCTCCCTCACCATGCCTTACAACACTGTGTATGGCACTTCGATTCTTGAATTTTTCGAACAAGCCTTTGCTGGCCTTAAATTCACCGAGATCAGCACTGGTTCCAGGCATTTTCTTGACAAGATCGGCATGCAACTGCCTTGCTTTTTCCCATATGGATTGCACAACACTATCACCCGCTAGCTGTTTTTTGTTTATCCACTCCAACAACAATTTCTTCATATTTTCAATTGATTGTGGTCTCTGTTTTGTTATCGTAACGTTAGCAACATTAGCTTCTGTGATTTCTTTTCTCTTTGCCACAATGGAACTGATGGTTGATGAGGCCTTATTGTATATCCTGCCAAGCTCGGCAATACGTACGCTACTATCATATTTTTCTCTTACGTATTTCTTTCTTCAGTTCTACGGTGTTTCTCACTTTCTTTACCAAAGGACTGGCACTAGGAGCTTTCTTAGGGCCCATGGTGGCTTATTTAGTAGGCACACACAATAATCAAGGGCCAAAAACAATGGATTGTTAAGAAATGTTTTGTATGAACTCGTAGGATAATGTTCACTCAACCAGAAACAATGCTAGACTACCTGGGAATGTGCGTGGGAGTCAGGCTTGCCGGCTTTGTATGTGCGCTGGGCACTGGACAGGTTCCATACCTCCGTTTTCACCGGAGCCAATCGGTGAAAACGGAGGTAATATTTCCACGAAAAAAGTGCGAGGTAAACTAAAATCGACAAAAACGGAGATACGTACATGAAAACCGAGGGTCCACTGTACTTAACCCTTTGGGGGTCGGTGCCGTACTAGTACGTTTTACGAGCAGGGGTTGGTGCCGTACTAGTACGCCCAAATTCTAGCGGCCTCAATTTAAGCAGAAAACGTCTGGTAGGCATACATATGAAAGAATGGGTCTGTGTGGTCAGTGTGCGCAGTATAAAAAAAATCCTGCAGTACACACTGCATAATGAGAGAAAAAAAAACTCTGACCGTTTTTTTCGATTAAAACAGCGACTTTGCAGTCGATTTTCGTATGGTATATATTGATGTATTCTCGTTTTCTTGGTCTCATTTGATAGAATGGAAGATATATTACAGAAATAGAGATGATTTTGATTGGTATGACAATGACAAGTACCTTGAAATTGAGCTCAAAGTAGCGAAAATGTTCGATTTTGACGATGTTCAAGAGTAAACAAATCACACCATGCCTCCAATACACATCAACTGGCGAGTCTTATATTCATGCACAAGTGCTCTGATATTATTTGTACCATTTTTACAATGATGCAGTTGTATACATAACAGTAAATCTTCTATTTTTGTGAGAATAAAAATTCAAAATGAAAAGCAAAAGTAATGGAACAGGGGCCTGGAGACGTGACTAATGAACAGAGAACATGTTATTTTAGTGCCAGGAATGTCTGCCTTGTTTATTCTGGACCCTATTTTGAAATTGGCATCGTTTGAAATTTGTGTGAAATTGGAAAATTGTCATTTTCTGACCACTATTTTGGGTAGATGAAATTGGTAAATAGGCAGTTTCTTGTACTCAATCGATAGAAGAAATGGAGTTCTATCGAAATAGCTATAGTTTTAGGAGACTGAAACATTGGAATTTGTCGAAAATAGGGCTCAAAGTGGGCAAAATCGCCGATGCGTAAGTGTCATGGCTACCGATAACTTCGCGAAAGCATAATTCCGTTAGTTTTCGATCAAATTTCATAATTTTGGTGGCGTTATGATCGGAAAAAGATTCTCTATCATTTCATAAGAAAAAATTAATTTTTTTTTTTCCAAAAATTTTTCGACCCCAGGAACACTTTCCTGAGAAGGCCTGTCGACCCCCAAAGGGTTAAAACTAGACAAGTGGTTTACTTGATTACAATCATATTTAGTCTTAATACTAATGCGAGGTAGTCAAGGTGTAAGTTTATAAGAATAATAATCTTGAAGTTGCACATAATAAAAACTATTACAATTAATGGTTCAGGCAGTAATATTTTATGGACTGGCAGAAGTTTAAAAGTATAGAGGCCACATAATATAACTAGTTAGTAGTTTTGGTTGATTTTGTTAGTGCAGTGGCACCTCGGCATATGAACAGCTCCCAACTCGAACAATTATGTAAGTGTATTTTTGTAAGTGCTTTTGTAAGTGTATTTTTGGGGGTCTGAAACTGATTAATCTAATTTACGTTATTCCTTATGGAAACAAATTCGTTCAGTATCGGCACTCGAACAGCCTTCTGGAACAAATTAAGCTATAACAAGTGTTGATTGTGTCGTTGTTGCAAGGTGGGGTAGCAGTGATAAAGGCTTCGGAAGCTTCTTACTTTATTTGCAATACAGAGTACCACAGTCAAACATTTCCCAATTTAGTGAAAAATTAGGAAGCGTGATAACTGATGAACACATGAACAAAGATCACTTGTTGCTAACAGGCAACTTCATTATAAATCTCCTGCATGACCAGGACCCCACAAGTAACTGAATTCACAAACACTATGAGCAACTGCTTGCTGCTACCAACAGTAACAAAGCCTACAAGAATCTCGGAGACTTGTATCTCATTAGACCACATCTGGACTAATACCATATCCTCTAAATATATTTACTGATTCATAGGCATACGAGTAAATAGTAATAACACTATAATTTTTAAAGGGGTGGACTGGTAAGCCAGCGGAAGGCCTCGGTCAGATCACCAAAAGCTCCAACGACGGGTCATCATCTGACTAAGACCTGAGTCAGAAAACACTTGTCCTGTTTCCTGACGAACCTTACCTCCTCTAAAATCAGGCATAATCACAGACAACACCACAGACCACTACCCAACCTTTCTCATAACCCACCTAGGTAAATTGCCCCAAGACACTACTAAAGTTACCTTCAGACTACATAATGAGACAGCTATTAATAACATTATAACAGCAATGACAAACATCAACTGTCACAACGAGCTAGAAATCTATACAGATACATACTGATGAATGTATTAATAATTTTCTTAAAAAGACCCAATACCTCTATAACATGCATTGCCCCAAAAAAAACTAAACAGATCACAGAGACTGAACAGTCCCTGGCTAACACCCAGCATCCTCAAATCCATTAATATAAAGCACCTATATGAAAAACAGTACAGAATGGGACAAATAATCAGAGACCAAACTAAACGTTACTTGTCAATCCTAACCAACCTGATAAAGTCAAAAAAATTGTATTATGAGAACAGATTACATAACTTAAAAGGTGATATGAAAAAAAACTGGAAAACCTTATCAGAAATTTTAGGAACTAAAAAGATATCCAAAAACAGAACAATCAAACTAACAAAACCAGATGAACCCCCAATCCCACCGACTGAAGCAGCGAATAGACTCATTGTTTTCTTCTCCACCATAGGAAAAAAACTTAGCGAGCAGAATCCCAAGCTCAAACACTCAACCTAAAGACTACCTCACTGGCACCTACCCAAATACACTATTCCTAGCTCCGACCAACCCAACAGAAGTCTCGCTTATCATCACACTTAAAAACAAGGCAGGAAATTTAAATAACTTGCCACCTTTTCTGTACAAAAAATCTTCACAAGTACCGTCACCAATTATTGCAACATTCTTTAACAAATCCATCGAATCCTCCACCTTCCCATCAATTCTCAAAATAGCGAGGGTCACCCCTATCCACAAAGATCAAGCAGACCTGAATAACTTTAGGCCAATATCCAACTTACCCCTTCTCTCTAAAATCTTTGAAAAATTAATTCATAGACAGATCTATTCGTACCTCACCTCTCACAACATACTTAATCTCTGTCAGTTTGGATTCAGGCCTAACAAAAACACGAATGATGCGATTATACACATGCTAGAACTAATATACAGTGGACCCCCGCCTAACTAACACCCCGGAAATCGTACAATTATGTAAGTATAATATTGTAAGTGCTTGTGGAAGTGTATTTTTGGGGGTCTGAAATAGACTAACCTACGTGACATTATTTCTTAAGGAAGTAAATTTGTTCGGTAATGGCACTTGAGCAGGCTTCTGGAATGAATTTTGTTTGTTAGGAGGGGTGCCACTGTACACCGCTCTCTAGAAAAAAAAATCCCACTGGGAATCTTCATTGATTTACGTAAAGCTTTTGATACACTTGACCATGATTTGTTGCTCATAAAATTAACACACTATGGTATAAGAGGGCATTCCCTCAACTACCTAAAGTCATACCTTAGCAACAGAAGCCAATACATGTATGCAAATGGAATTAACTCTTCCACACAACCAATTACAGTCGTGGTACCACAGGGAAGTGTCCTTGGCCCACTTCTCTTTCTCATTTGCATCAATGACCTACCAAATGCATCTCAACTACTCAAACCCATATTATTTGCAGATGACACTACATACGTCTTCTCTCATCCAAGCCCAGTCATACTAGCCAACACCGTAAATGCTGAATTACAGAAAATATCGACCTAGATGGTGACAAACAAGCTAAATTTCAATATTGACAAAACCTATTTCATTCAGTTTGGAAACAGAGCTACAAATGTTCCACCTAACATAATGATAAACAGATCACCTGTCACAAGACTCACAAAGGGAAAATACTTAGGAATTCACTTTGACAGTATCCTCAAATTTCAGACACATATACAACAAATCTCCAAGAAAATCTCTTAGACCGTAGGCATACTATCAAAGATACGGTACTATGTTCTACAACCAGCTCTCCTTGCCCTGTATCACTCACTCATTTACCCCTATCTCACTTATGGAATTTGTGCATGGGGTTCAACAATAAATCATCTAAGACCACTAATAACCCAGCAAAAGGCTGCAGTTAGAATGATGATAAATTCCCACTCCAGACAGCATACGTCACCAATATTCAAACAAAACAAACAACAAGCAAATTTTATTTCCTTGCAAGTTTACATTGAGGTTATGTAATTACAATAATGAGTTGCAGTGCAAAGAGAGCCACTATCATGCCATGGCATTATGGGCAGACTAAATTTAATGGCTTACAGACTACTTAATACTAGAGAAACTGATCATAGTTTGATTGGGCAATTTCTTGTGCTCAGTTGATAAAATAGAAGTAATACTAGCAAAATAGCTAAGAATTTGGTTGACTGGAATAATGTAATTGGCCTAAAATAAGAGTCAAAGTCGGCAAAATTGACGCTGCGTAAATATCACTGATGCAGCAAAATTTTTGAGTGTATTTTTTTCAATTTTCCATCAAAATTTTATCCTTGGTCAAGTTTTTTTTTTTTTTTTTTTAAGTTAATGTTCCACATCTTCAAAATTTCTTTTGAAAACCTCTTGATTAAGAGGAATGAAGGACCTCAATGGAAATAAGTCACTTTGTCTGACAATTTTGGGGTTATTCTAGGTAATCTACACATACGCCACTATGTATGATAATTATAGTTTACAGTGGACCCCCCGACTATCGACCGGTCTGAGTATTGGCCGACTCAAGTTTCGATCGCTTTTTTCGGCCCATTTTTTTCCCCAACAATTGGCTGTTTCCCTGACTATCGGCCTGCGTACCAGACCTGTCCGCCTGCCCGTGCTTGCGCGCCTCCCCACGCAAGCATTGTGAGCCAGTCTAGCTTTGTTTATCCTTGAGTGAATATTACCCAGTGCGCTCATTCAATTATTTCACAATAATTTTATTGTGTTTATTGATTGTCACTGTGAAATATAAGTCACTATGGGTCCAAAGAAGCTTCCTAGTGGCACCCCTGTGGTAAAGAAAGTGAGGAACACCATCGAACTCAAGGAGATAGTAGAAAAATATGAGAGTGGCGTACGTGTGGGGGAGCTTGCCAGAATGTACAACAAAAACAAGTCTACTATCGCCTCTATCCTGGCAAAGAGAAAAGAAATCAAGGAAGCTGATGTTTGGTACCAAAGGTGTTGACATGTTTGCCAAAAATAGATCAAGAACAGTGGATGAGGTTGAGAAGTTGTTGGCGGTGTGGATCAATGAAAAACAGATAGCAGGTGATAGTGTTTCCATGGCGATAATTTATGAAAAGGCAAGGCAGTTGAACGCAGATCTTGTCAAGAAAATGCCTGGAACCAGTGCTGATGAGTGATTTTAAGGCCGGTAAATGCTGGTTTGACAGATTTAGGAAACGTAGTGGCATACACAGTGTTGTAAGGCATGGTAAGGCAGCCAATTCAGACAAACTTGCTGCTGAAAAGTTTGTGACTGAATTTAAGGGGTTTGTAGACACTGAAAAAATCAAACCCCATCAAGTGTTTGTGATGAAACAGGCCTCTTTTTGAAAGAAAATGCCAAAGAGGACCTACATTACTCAGGAGGAAAAGGCACTGCCAGGACACAAGCTTTTGAAAGACAGGCTAACTCTCATGTTGTGTAGTAATGCTAGTGGGGATTTTAAAGTGAAGCCTTTACTGGTGTATCACTCTGAAAATCCTCGAGTGTTCAAGAAACAATGTCACCAAGAGTAAATTGTGTGTGTTTTGGAAGGCTAACAGTAAGGCATGGGTCACGAAGCAAATTTTCCTGGAATGGTTTAATGAAGTGTTTGGCCCCAGTGTGAAAAAATACCTACAGGAAAAGAAATTGGGACTCTAGTGCCTCCTTGTACTGGACAATGCTCCTGCTCATCCTCACAACTTGGCAGACTTTTTGTCTGAGTTCAGTTTCATCACAGTGGAGTTCTTGCCTCCTAAAAACCACTCCTCTCATCCAGCCTATGGACCAGCAGGTCATTTCTAACTTCAAAAAACTCTACACAAAAGCAGTGTTTCAAAAGTGCTTTGAAAGGACCTCAGACACTGAGTTGACCCTAAGAGAGTTCTGAAGGAATCACTTCAGTATCCTCCATTGCATAAGCCTTATAGGTAAGGCTTGGGAGGGAGTGACTTCCAGGACTTTGAACTCTGCTTGGAGACAATTTTGGCCAGGTTGTGTCGAACAGAAGGATTTTGAAGGGTTTGAGGCTGACCCTGATGACCCTCTGCCTGTTGTGGAAGGTATTGTGGCATTGGGCAAGTCCCTGGGGTTGAAGGTGAGTGGCAAGGATGTGGAAGAGTTGGTGGAGGACCACAGGGTAGAGCTAACCACTGAAGAGCTGCAAGAGCTTCATCTGGAACAGCATCAGACCAGAGTAGAGGAAATTGATTCACAGGAGGAGGAAGTTAGACTGGAGGTGCCTTCTTCAGAGATTAAGGAGATTTGTTCAAAGTGGAATGATGTGCAAAGTTTTGTTGAAAAAAACACCCTGAGCAAGCTGAAATAAGCCATGTCTGCAACAAGTTCAGTGACAGAGCCATATTGCACTTCAGGAACATGTTAAAGAGGCTCCAGAAACAGAGGACTGTGGACAGTTATTTAGTGAGACAGGGGTCCAGTGACTCAAGCTGGTCCTAGTGGTATTAAAAGACCAAGAAGGGAAGTAACCCCAGATAGGGCTTTGATACCTGAAGTCCTTATGGAGGGGGATTCCCCTTCCAAACACTAAGCCCTCCCTCACTCCTCCCTATCTTCCAGATGCCATCAACAATCTTCAATAAAGGTAAGTAAAAATGTTACTTTGTGTTTATTTAAATGTGTATTTAAATGTTTGTATTTATTTTCTAATAACTATAATATGTATAATTGTTTTTTGTATGTAAAACTATAGTTATTCTTTAAAAAATTAATTTTTTGTGAATATTTTTGGGTGTCTGGAACGGATTAATTGTATTTAAATTATTTCTCATGGGAAATAATGGTTCGACTTTCTGCCAGTTCAAGTTAAGGCGTAGCTCCTGGAATGGATTATGGCTGCTACTCGGGCGCCCCGACCTAGGGAGTTACTGAAGGGTAGTCGCGCGCGGTCGAGCTCCGTCAATATTGCGTTTCCTGATAGTTGCTGAGGGAACAGAGTGCTGGACAAAAACGTGTGCAACCATAAAGTTCATATACTCATTTGAACCAACATAAAAAGAATATCAGTGAACACTAAATAGAAAAATATGGATTATAGTGTCAATTGGAGAGTGCCGGTAGAGTAAACGGTTAGGCCTGACCAGCACCAGCGAATTATTGCCAGATGTCATCGAAAGTGGAAATAAACAAACAGATGATGAACTAGTGTTTCTAAGTAATATAGCGAATGGCTATATTACTTAGATGTGCAGTGACATAGTGAATTAAATTTGTAGTAAGAGTAACCACAATAAATCCCCAGTATAGTGTAAAATATATGGTGTAGCATATGGAAATAGTATACGACAAGGACAGGCACTAGCGAACTATTGCCAGAGGTCCCGAGAAGTGGAAATAACAGATGAGTATGTACTATAGTTATAAGTAATAAAACAAGTGGTGGTGGCATTGATGTGCAGGGAATCACGGTATACATAAATTGTGTATACAATTGATGGAAAGGCATAAGCCTACCGTGTGAAGTGTCTTTTCCCGTTACCACTAAGCTCGAAATAAATTTTCATGGAAGTGTAAGAGGAAATTACCATAGGCCTAGCTGCCGTGTAAAAAATAAAACAACGATCCCAGTATAGTGCAGTGAAAAGAAAAGTGTATCTTGAATAAATATAGTGTATATCCGTATAATAACCAGTGTACAGAACAGTGATAAAATACTAGTGATGCAATAAGAGGAAATTAAAAAACAATAGAGAAGAGTGGCAATGTGGGTCACTCTTGCCCTGGTGTTGACATGTGACAGCTAATACACAAAGATTTGAGTTACCACATATAACGAATAGACTAGGATACCAGGACATAATAGAAAGACCTAGAGAACCAAAATTGGCAGTGACAAAACACAAGGATAGGGATTGAAGATAATGGAAGTGGTTTAAACTAAAATGTGGCATTGCATACGTCTGGCAGAGTGCCAGGCAGCCACTTTGGCCTACCATACACAACCATAAAACACCATTTACCCCATACCACAATATCCAGTCTAGACCAGTGTGAAGATCTCATTAAGACCAGTAAATTAAAATATATATACGAGTGATCAGAGAGGAATAAATATAAGTGATATAACGAGGGGAAGGCACCTACTCTCTTGGCAAGGATCCCCCACCTCCCAGTTCACCCCCTCCAACACCCATACCATCTTCCAACAGATCCCCACCCCAACATACCAGCCCCCCACCTCCCAGCCTACCCACAACAACCCACCACATACACCTGCCCAGGAGTGAACATGGTAAGATATAAGGTCTGTTGGTTATGTGAAAAGAATTTTGGGAGAAATATTATGGGCATTAATTGTGAAATATGTGGTAAAACATCCCATTTAGCGTGTACAAAGCTTAATGCAAACATGATAAATGACCCAAAACAAGAAAGTCGATTCTGGATTTGCCCCAGTGAGTTGGAAAGCTGGTCGGGCATAAGGTAGGTATTGAAAAGTGAAAACCTAGAAAGCGTAAGAAAGTTTCTAAGGACCCTGCCAGATATATAGAAAGAGTGGAAAACAGGGGGCAAGGAACAAAAAAAAGGAGGAAAGCACAGATAAAGAGGAAAACCAAGGAGTGGAAATAAGAGTGAAAAAAGTCATCCAGAGCAAGTCTGAAAAAAACAAAACAGGGATACATAACATAGAGGAAAGGGAAAGGGAGGAAGTGAAAGCTAGAGCAGGAACAAACGAAAATGAAGAAGGGGAAGAACTATGCTTGGATGAAAGAGAGGAAGAAAACACAGATCAGGCGGCAGATCTTTGGGTAGACATAAAATCAGTAAATATAGGCAGTCAAAACATTTGCAGATTCTACGCAAAAGGTATGTGCG
Source organism: Cherax destructor (assembly GCA_009830355.1). Taxonomy (NCBI): domain Eukaryota; kingdom Metazoa; phylum Arthropoda; class Malacostraca; order Decapoda; family Parastacidae; genus Cherax; species Cherax destructor. The sequence continues at coordinate 38,140 of WNWK01018023.1, forward strand.
TATATGGCAGAGCTTGCTGGAATGAACACACCAGAAAATGTGCCAACATGTTAAGGAAAGGAAAGTGTCGATTCATCAAAGACTGCAGATACTTCCATCCAGAAATGTGCCAAGCTTCAACACAGTCCAGAGAATGTTATGACCTGAGCTGCCCAGACCACCATATAAAGGGAACAGTACGCTACAGAGAAAGCAGCAAAAGGGAAAATGAACAGCAATCTTTTTTAGATATAAAGAGAAACAATCAGACCAAAAGAATAGACAAAAGGGGGAAATGGTACAGAGGGGACAGATGGGCAGCACAGTGGGACATGCCAAGACAGGCACCAGCTCATCAGGGCCTTAAGAACAATCAAAGTCAGTACTGGAGAAACCAAAGGTATGGGCATGAGGGGCCATACCAGGTAGAACATCACCAGTTGTACATGACCCACGAAATCGTAATGACACGATTGCAAACAAACCATACCACGGGTGGGGTTCGAACCCGCGGTCAGAGAGTCTCAGAACTCCAGACCGTCGCATAAGCCACTGGGCCAGCTAGCTTCAATAAGATTCATCCAACTAGGTATATTTCTACACCGTAGGAAGGTTAGCATAGGCACCACTATGTCCACAAATGCAAGTTTTTACAGACGAATCTCCCGCTAGCATGGCCGTGACAAACTCTAGCTCAAGTCCCCCTCAAAGCCATCAACATGACCCACGAAATCGTAATGACACGATTGCAAACAAACCATACCACGGGTGGGGTTCGAACCTGCGGTCAGAGAGTCTCAGAACTCCAGTTCGAACCCGCGGTCAGAGAGTCTCAGAACTCCAGACCGTCGCGTAAGCCACTGGGCCAGCTAGCTTCAATAAGATTCATCCAACTAGGTATATTTCTACACCATAGGAAGGTTAGCATAGGCACCACTGTGTCCACAAATGCAAGTTTTTACAGACGAATCTCCCGCTAGCATGGCCGTGACGAACTCTAGCTCAAGTCCCTCTCAAAGCCGTCAACATGACCCACAAAATCGTAATGACACGATTGCAAACAAACCATACCACGGTCTGGAGTTCTGAGACTCTCTGACCGCGGGTTCGAACCCCACCCGTGGTATGGTTTGTTTGCAATCGTGTCATTACGATTTCGTGGGTCATGTTGACGGCTTTGAGAGGGACTTGAGCTAGAGTCGTCACAGCCATGCTAGCGGGAGATTCATCTGTAAAACTGCATTTGTGGACACAGTGTGCCTATGCTAACCTTCCTATGGTGTAGAAATATACCTAGTTGGATGAATCTTATTGAAGCTAGCTGGCCCAGTGGCTTACGCGACGGTCTGGAGTTCTGAGACTCTCTGACCGCGGGTTCGAACCCCACCCGTGGTATGGTTTATCACCAGTTGTACTAACGAAACACAAAGAAAGGCCAAACATCCCAAATGGTAACTCCTGCTTCATATTTGCAAATATTCAGGGTCTGAAGTCAAATAAAAATGACAAAGTTAGTTATGTTAGTGGACTCCTATCAGAAGCGAATGCCATGTTCGGAGCATTTACAGAAACACACACAAGGGATTTTTTGGACGGAGAGATTAAGATAGAAAACTATAACATGTATAGATGTGATAGAATTAATAGGTCACAGGGAGGAGTAGGACTCTTTGTAAAAGATACTCTGTTGCACAGAAGTGTTGAATGCTACGAATGATATACATAGTAGAAATCCTTGGCAAAAAAGTGGAAAATAGGAATCTAGTAATTATCCTAGTACAGTAGAACGTCATTTAGCACGATAGTTACGTTCCTGAAAAAGTCGTGTTAGATAATTTTGTGTTAAATAATTAAAAGAACTAATGGGAAAAATAGGGTTACGTTCCTGAGAGTCCCCAAAAAGCCAAACAAGTTTTTTTTGACCAACAGATCTTACAAAAATAAAAGTGAATATGTAATTGTAGTTCATTATCGTGATGTATTATGTTGTTTTTACTGCTTAAGACTACAAATGTAATAGAAATAATAGTATTTACCTTAAATTGTGGGTGCTGGTGTTTGTGGATGATTGTGAAGAGAGTGGAGAGTTATGCTGTGGCCCTACTGGGCTGAGGTGGATAGTAGAAGTTCTTGAACTGAAGTCAATGGTTGAACTGAGTGTCTAACTTTAAGTCAGTCAAGCCATTCAGCAAGTCAGTCAAGCCATTCAGTAAGTCAGTCAAGCCATTCAGTAAGTCAGTCAAGCCATTCAGTAAGTCAGTCAAGCCATTCAGTAAGTCAGTCAAGCCATTCAGTAAGTCAGTCAAGCCATTCAGTAAGTCAGTCAAGCCATTCAGTAAGTCAGTCAAGCCTTTCAGTAAGTCAGTCAAGCCATTCAGTAAGTCAGTCAAGTCATTCAGTAAGTCAGTCAAGTCATTCAGTAAGTCAGTCAAGTCATTCAGCAAGTCAGTCAAGTCATTCAGTAGGTCAGTCAAGTCATTCAGTAGGTCAGTCAAGTCATTCAGTAGGTCAGTCAAGTCATTCAGTAGGTCAGTCAAGTCATTCAGTAGGTCAGTCAAGTCATTCAGTAGGTCAGTCAAGTCATTCAGTAAGTCAGTCAAGTCATTCAGTAAGTCAGTCAAGTCATTCAGTAAGTCAGTCAAGTCATTCAGTAAGTCAGTCAAGTCATTCAGTAGGTCAGTCAAGTCATTCAGTAAGTCAGTCAAGTCATTCAGTAAGTCAGTCAAGTCATTCAGTAAGTCAGTCAAGTCATTCAGTAAGTCAGTCAAGTCATTCAGTAAGTCAGTCAAGTCATTCAGTAAGTCAGTCAAGTCATTTAGTAAGTCAGTCAAGTCATTCAGTAAGTCAGTCAAGTCATTCAGTAAGTCAGTCAAGTCATTC
>WNWK01018024.1:0-40996 GCA_009830355.1 Cherax destructor
AGAGAATAGCTCCTAGGAGGAATGAAAAGGGAGTGTAAATTCCCTCCGCGCCTAGAGGACCTCAACACCGCAAGTAGTGCAGATGCTGCATGGAGACTGTGATCCTACCCTTCATGCTAGTAAACCAGCAATGAGGATAACAACCTCACATCCACTGAGCCATCTCGGCGGACAAAAGAGAGCGGCCGGATATCCGCCACAAGCATACCGCCTTCGGCCATCACCCCCGGAATCAAAGAGTGGCCTCCAGAGATACACCCTGTGCCCGAAAGATACCCAAGGCACCCCCCAGGTGACCGGAGAGATCGGACATCCCCAGGCGATCAGATTCCACGGCAAACTACACCACCGCCAAGGACCTCAATGGAATGGGATGGACCAAGATACCCTTCCCCCTACCTAGGAACTAAGATAAGATAAGATAAAATTTCTTTGGATTTTTAACCCCGGAGGGTTAGCCACCCAGTATAACCCAAGAAAGTCAGTGCGTCATCGAGGACTGTCTGTCTTATTCCATTTAGGGTCCTTAATCTTGTCCCCCAGATCAGCCCACACCAGTCGACTAACAACCCAGGTACCTATTTGCTGCTAGTGAACATGACAACAGGTGAAGGAAATACGTCGAAATGTTTCCACCCGCCGGGAATCGAACCCGGGCCCTCCGTGTGTGAAGCAAGAGCTCAAGCCACCAGACCACCAGGCCACCGAGGAGAGAAGCTCCTAGGGTAAAACTGGGAAGGAAATAAGGGAGGGATGAGGAGGAGGAGGAGGAAAGGGAAAAGGGAGGATGGGGAAGATGGGAAAAAGGAGGGGGGAGGCAGTAGATTAGTTCGGTCTGAGGAAGACCAAAGGTCCAATTCCTCAGACCAAGAGCCTCTTCACCACAGCAAGGAGCCCCCCTTGAAGAGGTGAGGCTTTAGAGTGGGTAGGGGATGTGTAGATCAAGTGTTTACATTGAAGCATATATGTGAACAGAATTTAGATAAAGGTAGGGAAGTTTTCATTGCATTTATAGATTTAAAATAGGCATATGCTAAGAGTGGATAGGGGAGCAATGTGGCAGATGTTGCAAGTGTAAGTTACTAAATGCTGAAAAGGTTTTTATGAGGAAAGGAGGCTCAGGTTAGGGTGTGTAGGAGAGGGAATTACTCCAGTAAAAGTAGGTCTTAGACAGGGATGTGTAATGTCACCATGGTTGTTTAATATAGTATTTATAGATGGGGTTGTAAAAGAAGTGAATTCTAGGGTGTTGGGGAGAGGGGTGGGATTAAATTATGGTGAATCAAATACAATATATATACTATACTATACTATATAATACTATATATATATATATATACAAATGGATTTGTCAGTTAAAAACAGAGTAGGGGAGTTAGTAGATGGGGAGCTGGAGGTATTGGGTAGATGGCAGGAATATTTTGAGGAACTTTTGAATGTGATAAAAAAAGGAAGCGTAATTTCATGTACTGGCCAGGAGGAATATGTGTGTATAATCAAATAGAAGCGCTAAACCACAGGGGTTATACAGCGCTGCAGGTTATTGTAGGATGCAGGGAGAGTGGGTTGTAAGAGGGAGATGGACGATTAGTAGGGTATGGAGTGCAAGATGACGGTGGATAGTGCAGGGGAGGAGGGTAGCAAGAGATCGAGGTAGAAGGGACTGAGGAGGTGCTAGAGGTATAATCTTCAGAGTTTGTGTAGTAAGTCAGTTTCTGTAAAAAAGTCAATGAAGAGTCAGGATTAAAGGAGGGTCCATCTGCAAGGGAAGGTAAAGAAAGGGCCGCAGAGCGAAGACGTCGTTGGAGGTAAATTCTGCGTGCTCGTTTATAGAGTGGGCAGTCCAACAGGATATGTCGAACAGACACTGGAACCTGACAATGCTCACAGAGAGGGCAGGAGCCTCTCCATGAGATACCCGTGAGTAAGACGAGTGTGGCCGATGCGAGGAGAGGGAGAGTGTAGTCTCCCAACCTCGACATTGGTGACAAGAAGAAGGCCAGAAACCTATAACCGGTTTAATAGAATGAAGTTTGTTATTCAGCAGGTCAGACCAGCGTTGTTGCCAACGGTACGAAGGTGGGAGCAATGACCACAAAATAGTCCGTGAAAGGAACACCTCTATATGAAACTGAAGGTCAGTACTGCTGACCGCGCAGCAGTGTCTGCCTGTTCATTGCCCTGTACGTCAACATGACCAGGGACCAAACAAAAGACAATATCTTTATGCTTGCTAAAGATACGGCGTAACCAAAGGTGGATACGAAGAACTAGGGGGTGAGTGTATCAATTTTACGGATAGCCTGTAAAGCACTAAGGGAGTCTGAAACAACCACAAATGGTGATACGGCATAGATGCAATACGGATAAGTGCCACAAGAATGGCATACAATTCAGCCGTAAATATGATAGCCGAGGTAATAGATGCCCTCGTACGACGCTGTCCGGAAACACTGCTGCGAATCCGACGCCGTCAGATGACTTTGAACCATCGGTGTATACTGCGATGGCATGGGATTGAGAACGGAAATGGTCTAGAAAGAAAGAGCGAAAAGCCGCCGTAGGCAGTTGGGCTTTCGCGCAAGGTAGAGGAATAGAACAGACACGGACAGTTGGAACTTCCCAAGGGGTAGAGGAAGAGGTGAAGCCACATGAACATATACAGGCGGAAGCTGAAGGGAAGACAAGAGTGAATGCAGACGAAGAGAAAAGGGACGAAGTAAACAGGGGCGACGAACAAATAACGAGCGTCTACTAACATCTGTGACAATCCTATACATGGAAGGATTGCGGAGGTCATAGAGCGAACATAATAGCGAATGCAATGTGCATCGCGACGATCGGACAAGGATGGAATGTTCGCTTCTACATAGAGGCTCTCAACCGGGGAAGAACGAAAAGCACCAAGGCATAAGCGTAATCCCTGGTGATGGATGGAATTAAGGCTGGAAAGAGTGGCAGGAGAGGCTGCCGAATATATCTGGTCACCATAATCGAGTTTCGATAGAATTAGGGCCGAATGTAGACGAAGGAGAGTTCACGATCAGCTCCCATGAAAGATGTGCGAGGGTTTTAAGGAGGTTCAGCCGGCTATGACAAGTCGCCTTCAGAGAGGTAATGTGAGGTTTCCAGGACAATCTGCGGTCAAACAGGAGGCCGAGAAACCTGACTGTATCACGTTCTGGGATACGTGAGCCGTATAGGTACAATGGATGATCAGAGACCACTGAACGTCTAGTGAACGTAATTTGATGAGTTTTGCCACTAGAAAATTTAAACCCGTGAGTGGTGGCCCAATCAGAAACCCGGTTGATGGCATGCTGGGGAAACTGCAATAAAGTGACAGTCAGCACCTGCACAAGCTATAGCAAAGTCATCCACATAGAGCGATGACCAAATATTGGATGGGAGAACAGATGCCAGATTATTTATAGCAAGCAGAAAAAGTGTTGTGCTCAGAACACATCCCTGGGGGACACCTTCAGCTTGGACAAATTCCGGGGAGAGTTCTGTTATCCCGATACCTGCCCCATGCAGCGCGTTTCAAACGCACTGCCCGAGCACAAGTAGGAGACCACCAAGGCACGCACTTCTGAGGATGCTTGCCCGAGGTTTGGGGAATAGAATGTGAAGCCGCTGTGAAGATGGAGGACGAAAGAGATGTAAAACCTCATCAATGGAGGACGAGGTAGGAACCTCATGAAAGGCAGTAAGATGTGCGTAAAGGTCCCATTTCGCCGGTCAAATTGCCAGCGTGGGCAATGAGGAGGTGGAGAAAACAGAGGGGACTTTAGGATAATTGGGAAATGATCGCTGTCATGTAAGTCCGGGAGGACAGACCAGGTGAAGTCAAGGACAGTTGATGAAGAGCAGATGGAAAGATCGATGCAGGAGAAAGAATGAGTTCGGGGATCAAAATGGGTAGGAGTACCCGTATTTAAAACATGGAGGGAAGAGAAGCAAGAAATGCCTCCAACTGAATGCCACGGAGTCACAGTGCGACCCTCCCAGAGAAAGTGGTGCGCGTTAAAATCGCCAAGTAATAGAAGGGGTGGCGGTAAGAAGAAACCAGAAAATCAACATCTGGGATAGACAATGCCTGCGAAGGGGAGAGATATAAAGAACAAAGTGTATACCACTTATTCAAGTGGATACGGGCTGCGGTGTAATGTAAGGAAGAAGGGACATAGAGCTGACGGTATGGAACACCAGTGCGTATAAGGAGAGCACTTTCGTTAAAGGTTCCATCGGAAAAAGGATCCGATGAATATAACAAATTATAGCCTGAAAAGGGCCTGATAACAGTGGATTGTAATTTGGGTTCTTGCAAACAGACCCCAGTAGGGAAAACTGGGAGAGCAACACCTGAAGCTCACCCTGTTACCCCTGAGGCCTCGGATATTCCACTGCAAATAAGCCATGATTTATGGAGAAAAGATAGAAGTGGAAGTGAGAGGAAGCTATGGACTAGGGTTAGAAAAGTCCACGTGTGGAGGCAGCGGAAGACTTGTAATCAGAGAGGGAGGAGGACGTTGTGAAGGAAGGGGGGGTTGAGACGAAGAAGAGAGATGAGGAACCTCAGATGGAGTAGTGTCCATCATCGGCCCAGTCTCTGAAATATATTCTGCAATAGCTTCCAGTGTTTCGGAAGTCAAAGATGCAGAATGGGAGACTACATTAGAAATGGAAGAAACTATCGGGAGTCTATAGACTGTACTAAAGTAGAGGACGAGGAGGTAGAAGAGAAACTGTCGTAGGGACTTGGGAGGGATGAAGGTAGTGTATGAGGAGGAGGATGAACCTCCACACACGTTACAGAACTAGTCGGAGGCGAAGAACCTGGCAATAAGGATTTTTGCCGGGCTTATAAGAGGGGCGCTGAGGTTTAGGTGTAGGACGAGGACGTGTAGACTCAGAACTGTGCGAGTGAATAGAGGAAGGAGTGTGGATAGTATGGGAAGCGAGGTAGGGACCTCGGAGCCAAGAACATCAAAGGATTCGAGACAGGGGTGACTGAGGATGAGGCGACCACAGAGGAAGCCGTGGAAGTTGGGACCCCAGAAGCGGGGCGACGTTTAGCAATGCGAGAATAGGAAATACGGGAAGTTTCCTTGAAGGCGAAGATGAGAGACAGCCATAGCGTATGAGAAGCCTTCCGCCTCTTTGAGACAACGGATTTCCCGCTCATTCAGGTAAACCTGACAACGGCGAGAATATGAAGGATGTGCCTCATGACAGTTAAGGCAAGAGGGAGGTAGAGTACAAGAAGAACTGGCATGGTCGTCAGCACCACAGACTGGGCATTCAGCCATGGACCTGCAATATTTTGCTGGATGACCAAAACGCCAGCAGTTTCTACACTGCTGCGGTGTAGGGGTCACTTTTCGAACTTGTAGACCGAAGGTGGCAGTTCTCAGCAGTCAAACGTTAAACGAGCTATATTGCAAGGATAACGTCTTCGCTTATTGGCTGGGAAGCAAAAGTGTCAACTTTAAGGATAGGGAGTTCCTGGAGCTCAAGCTGCTCGAAAATGTCATCACCACATGTCTGGAAATTCCGTTGGACAATGGTGTGGGGCAAAATGACAGAACCACAACAAGAATTGAGGGAATGGTCCTTGTCAATAGTAACAGTAGTAGTATCAATAGTTGTAAGAAGAGAAAGATCGCGAGCTTGGCCAGCATTCTGGACCGTGATGATGCGAGTGCCGCTCTTGAGAGCGTGAAATGAGATGTTTTGACCAATATGGCGTAGCAGAGCCTTACCAATACTATGGTCTGAAAGATAGGTATTAGGAGAAGTCGGTCGAAGAGTAAAAAACTTTGTCCATTGAGTAGTTTGAAACAGAGAGTTTAAGGGGAGTGCGTGACGAGCTTGTCGTTTCTGAGATGAACGAGAAGAAAGTGTCGAATCGTCATGTGTGGGTCTTGGTCGTTTGGGTGTGGGACCAGGGGTGGTCCGATGTGAGACGGGCGAGCGATTCGAAAATTGCCGCACCGTCGAGGGAGAAGCCGGAATCAAGGTCAGAGAAGAGCGAAGGTCAGACGTATCGAAAGGGCCAGTCGGGTCCCTGGTACCTGAAGCAGGTGACGAACCGGCACCAGCAAGAGGTACAGGGGCATGAGAGGTGTCCAAAGAGTTGTCCGTTAACGAGGCAGGGTCAGTACTGGGTGCGGTATCAGGAAGGGGCCCGGGGGTAGTGGGTTTATGGATTGGGTCAGCCATGGTTAGGTTACTTCTTTCTTTTTATTTTTAAGAAAAAAAAAGAAAAGAAAAGAAAATAAAAATAAAAAAAAATAAAAAAAGGGGGGAACGTGGAGGAATAGGTCCTAAGAGGACCTCAACACCGCAAGTAGTGCAGATGCTGCATGGAACCCGTGCCATACCCTACCCTTCACGCCAGTAAACCAGCAATCCTGGATAGCAACCTCACATCCACCGAGCCATCTCGGCGGACAAAAGAAGAGGCGGCCGGATATCCGCCACAAAGCATACCGCTTCGGCCACCACCCCGGAATCCGAAGGTGGCCTCCAGAGATACACCCGTCGCCCGAAAGATACCCAAAGCCACCCCCCCCGGGTGACCGGAGAGGGATCGGGACATCCCCAGGCGATCCAGATTCCACGGCAAACTACACCACCGCCAAGGACCTCAACGGAATGGGATGGACTACGATACCCTTCCCCCTACCTAGGAACTAGAATGCCTGAGGAGAGAAGCTCCCAGGGCAAAACTGGGAAGGAAATAAGGGAGGGAGGAGGAGGAGGAGGAAAGGGAAAAGGGAGGATGGGGAAGATGGGAAAAGGGAGGGGGGATTGGGGGGTAATTAGGTTCGGTCTGAGGAAGGAGACCAAGAGGTCCAATTCCTCAGACCGATAGCCTCTTTACCGCGACAAGGAGCCCCCCTTAAAGAGGCAGGGAGGTACAACATCGTTTAGGAGTGAAGAAGAGGAGGATGTGAGTGTGGGGGAGGTGTGAGGCATTACGTAGAATGAAAGGGGGTAAAGCAGCTGGAACTGACGGGATCATGACAGAAATGTTAAAAGCAGGGGGGGATATAGTGCTGGAGTGGTTGGTATTTTTGTTTAATAAATGTATGAAAGAGGGGAAGGTACCTAGGGATTGGCAGAGAGCATGTATAGTTCCTTTATATAAAGGGAAGGGGGATAAAAGAGAGAGTAAAAATTATAGGGGAATAAGTTTACTGAGTATATCAGGTAAAGTGTATGGCAGGGTTATTATTGAAAGAATTAGAGGCAAGACAGAGAGTAGGATTGCAGATGAGCAAGGAGGCTTTAGAGTGGGTAGGGGATGTGTAGATCAAGTGTTTACAGTGAAGCATATATGTGAACAGTATTTAGATAAAGGTAGAGAAGTTTTTATTGCATTTATGGATTTAGAAAAGGCATATGATAGAGTGGATAGGGGAGCAATGTGGCAAATGTTGCAAGTGTATGGAATAGGTAGTAAGTTACTGAAGGCTGTAAAGAGTTTTTATGAGGATAGTGAGGCTCAGGTTAGGGTGTGTAGGAGAGAGGGAGATTACTTCTCGGTAAAAGTAGGTCTTAGACAGGGATGTGTAATGTCACCATGGTTGTTTAATATATTTATAGATGGAGTTGTAAAAGAAGTAAATGCTAGGGTGTTGGGGAGAGGGGTGGGATTAAATTATGGAGAATTAAATGCAAAATGGGAGTTGACACAGTTACTTTTTGCTGATGATACTGTGCTTATGGGAGATTCTAAAGAAAAGTTGCAAAGGTTAGTGGACGAGTTTGGGAGAGTGTGTAAAGGTAGAAAGTTAAAAGTGAACATAGATAAGAGTAAGGTGATGAGGGTATCAAACGATTTAAATAAAGAAAAATTGGATATCACATTGGAGAGAGGGATTATGGAAGAAGTAAATGTTATCAGATATTTGGGAGCTGATGTGTCAGCGGATGGGTTTATGAAGGATGAGGTTAACCATAGAATTGATGAAGGAAAAAAGGTGAGTGGTGCATTGAGGTATCTGTGGAGACAAAAAACATTATCCATGGAGGCAAAGAAGGGAATGTACGAAAGTATAGTGGTACCAACACTCTTATATGGGTGTGAAGCATGGGTTGCAAATGCTGCAGCGAGGAGGAGGCTGGAGGCAGTGGAGATGTCCTGTCTAAGGGCAATGTGTGGTGTAAATATTATGCAGAAAATTCGGAATGTGGAAATTAGGAGAAGGTGTGGAGTTACTAAAAGTATTTGTCAGAGGGTTGAAGAGGTGTTGTTGAGGTGGTTTGGTCATTTAGAGAAAATGGATCAAAGTAGAATGACTTGGAGAGCGTATAAATCTGTAGGGGAAGGAAGGCGGGGTAGGGGTCGTCCTAGAAAAGGTTGGAGGGAAGGGGTAAAGGAGGTTTTGTGGGCAAGGGGCTTGGACTTCCAGCAAGCATGTGTGAGCGTGTTAGATAGGAGTGAATGGAGACGAATGGTTTTTGGGACATGACGATCTGTTGGAGTGTGAGCAGGGTAACATTTTGTGAAGGGATTCAGGGAAACCAGTTAATTGATTTAGTTGGACTTGAGTCCTGGAAATGGGAAGTACAATGCCTGCACTTTAAAGGAGGGGTCTGAGATAGTGACAGCTGGGAGGGACTATTCTCAGCTGTCGTATCTGAGCTCCTCTGCAAAGACAGTGATTATGTATGAGTGTGGTGAAAGTGTTGAATGATGATGAAAGTATTTTCTTTTTGGGGATTTTCTTTCTTTTTGGGTCACCCTGCCTCGGTGCGAGGCAGCCGACTTGAGAAAAAAAAAAAAATATACAGTGGTACCCAGAGTTTCGGCCACAATTCGTTCCAGAAGGCTGTTCAAGTGCTATTACCGAATGAATTTGTTCCCATAAGGAATAATGTAAATTAGATTAGTCCGTTTCAGACCCCCAAAACTACACTTACAAAAGCACTTACAATAATACACTTACATAATTGTTCGAGATGGGAGCTGTACTAAACTCGGGGTACCACTGTACATATATGTATATACAGTGGAACTCCGATTAACGAAAAAAATTCATTGCAGAAGCCTGCTCAAGTGCCATTACCAAACGAATTTACTTCCTTAAGAAAAAATGTCATTTAGGTTAGTCTATTTCAGACCCCCAAAAATACACTTCCACAAGCACTTACAATATTATACTTACATAATTGCACGATTTCCGGGGTGTTAGTTAACCAGGGTTCCACTGTATATATTTTTCACATCAGCCGTTTCCCACCAAGGCTGGGTGGGAAACACACGGACGGATGGGCGTGCACACACACATGCGCCAAGGCCATTCTGGCATGAGAATCCTCTTGTTAGTGTATCCCAAGGTATTCATGAAGGCCATAAATCCCCACCACTGCAAGGAGTCTGCTCATAAATGAAGATTAGACATTATAGTCCTAAAACAAATGTCATTAGATATTAAGAAGGATAATGAAAAATGTCAACATTTACTCTTTTTAAATAAAAATAATACAATACACTAATTCTGTGAATAAATAGCCTTGAGGATATGTAGGCTACTGTACTACTAACTTATACATCAAATCCTGTTTCTATCTTTTCAAGAACCTAGATCTCTTAAATTTAAAAAAAATGTGATTATATCATTTAAAAAATTAGTGCCCTTAACTGCTATCAGACTACTGACAGTATCCACAATACGTTAAACACCAGGTATTACTTCCTGTTGTTATTGCTGATAATTTAAAACAATGATTAACAACAATGACTTTCATATACATACCTGCCTATACACATCAGCTAAATGTTTTGTTTATTTTATAAAATCCAAGATATATCCCTTTAATGGGGGGATACCTTGATGATGAAGGGCTCTTCATCTAAGGAATTAGAGCTACTCACCCTTTCCTTGGATCAATTCTGAGTACAGTACTGTCTATCCCAGGCACTATGACACCTACTGGCTTAGCACTTCCAATAATAATAATAAAAATCAATAATAATAATAAAAGACATGTGGTAAGTGTAATCAAGGCCCTGGTTGGCTAGTGATTCAATATGGAAGTCATTTGTTAAAAAAAAGCCATGAATTGTATTCCAAAGCTTACTTTCATGCATGTATTTGTGGGTATTTATGCATAGACATCAGTCATACATGTGACAGAATTTGGTATGCAAAGTATAAAGCAAAAGAACAATTTTTCTAAATAAAAAGCATCAAACTCTTGTTCTTTAATAACCATATTATTATTATTATAATCAAAGCACTAAACCTTTAATAACCATAAATTAAGAACATGCTGATGAAAATCCATTCAGTTAACTCAGTTCCTTAGTATAGTACTGTACATTACATTGTATGTACTGCAGAAGCAAGCATATTCAGTTACTGTAAAACCAATATGATTACCCATAAATAATAAACCCTTAATGATAATTAATCACTGTCAAACAAGAATCAACCATAAATTGCACTGTAAAAGGACCATGTATCACTAATTTTTTTAAATCACATTTTTTTCCTATAAATGGTTCAATTAAATCTGCTATTATTTACAGTATAAGAGATAACAAGAATTTGAATTTGAATGTAATGTAATGCTGTACTTACTTAAAATGCTTAAATTAACAGAATGTACTGACACACACATTCCTATACCAGAATTGTCTTAGTGGTAATAATGGAAAGGGATGGTAGTTTAAAAATTTTAGAGTGGTGTTATGGAATCTCAAAGAAACACCCTGAGTATGGGTTGGAAACCAACTAAAACTTTTGCTGTCAATAAAAGGAACCCCTAGAGGAAAACCCAAGTACCTCGGAACTCAGGCCTATTTTAAAAGATCTCATGACGAGTTTGGGTATCTGTCCCACACCAATACTGTATTATCAAGTTTTTGTAATATCCCTAATAAGAAGCCTTTCTTCCTGGTTCTTCCTCCTAGTTTAACATATCCTACACTACCACTAGCTGATCTCTTACATTCTTAATCATGATGCATTTTCAATATTTTTTCCAAAATTTTGATCTTTTATTGCCTTGAGAATTTTCCTCCCTTTTTTATCATACAGTATTCTATATTATTATTATTTATTATTATTATACTGCATTCAAAAACAAGTACTAAACCAATTTTATTTTGCTTTCTGAAACAACACACAACTTTGCCAGGTATTATTATTTCACCGCAACAACAAAGAATTATATTTATATAGACATAGCCCACAGCAAGGGCAAGTTGTCCATTCACCGTGTGGGGATCAGAACAGTGTTTACAAATAAACATACTCATGGGTTGGGTGTCAGTACCACAGACTGAATGAGATAAAAGTACCTCCCTCATGAAGAAAACATGCTTTAGATTAAATTACCCAAGATAACCTAACAAAGAATAGGCTCATTTCCATTAAGGTCCTCTCCTAGGATGCAACCAACAACATCCAACTAACTCCTAGTACATATCTACTCATTGTTAGATAATAAGGGAAGCAAGTTAAAGGAAGCTTGTAATTTATGACAAGCTGGTGGCAATTTGATCACTGTACTGTACTGTACTCTGGAAACTAGTTTTAGAATTACTAGAATCTTATTCAGGGCTATTAGCTTGCTAAACCTGTAGAAAGAGAGAGTGAAGAAATGAGCAAACTAGTGAGCAGGATAGTGAAGGAGGGACAGGAAAAAAGCAAGAGAGGAGAGTGGAAAAGAGTGAAGGAGTAGAATGGGGGGGAAAAGTGAGGAAGGGACAGGAGACAGAGTGAGGTAGGGAAATGGGGGAGGAGAGGAGGGGGTGAGTGAGGGACAGGAAGTGAGGGAGAAGTGGAATTTTAAATAAATCTAAAGTAACTGCACCAAAAGAAATCTGACAAGTTGTAACAATATGTAAATGAATAACCACAAATACAGTCTTATTCTATATCTTGTAGCAAAAATGTCAAGCTACAAGAACATGTTAAAATATTCTAAGTTAATTTGGAAACCACATAAATCAATAGATTAAAAAAAAAAAAAAAATTGTGAACAAAGCATAAATGAATCTGTATATACATGTATGGTATATACAAAATGGACATGGCAGTTACAAAACAGTTTCACACAACACGGACCCATAATAAGTATGTGTACTAAACAATTATAAGTTAACCCTTTCACTGTCTCATATTAGAACTACGTACGTATACGTTACTGATGCCATTGTCACTTACAAGGATATACATTTTAAGCACAGCTCCCTCAAATATGCTGTGTGGGGTAAATTTTGGACTAGGCATGAGAGAATGGGTCTGTGCAGTGAGTGTGCACAATATGTATCTTTCTTCTTTCAACAAATCGGCCGCTTCCCACCAAGGCCAAAGAGAAAAACAAAAGTTTCTCTTTTTAACTTTAGTAATGTATACAGGAGAAGGGGTTACTAGCCCCTTGCTCCCGGCATTTTATGTATATGTACAAATAATCCTGCCCCATGCAGTGTATGATGGGAAAAGCAAACCTTTGACCATGTGTTTGATTTAAAATAATGACGTTTAGGTATTTTCTAGGGTTTTATGGTTTTACTGAATGTTTCTGGGCATCAATAGATAAAATGGAAGACACTAATGAGCGCAGATAACTTGGGTCTGTTCGTGGGCCGAAAGTAGCTTGAAATAGGGCTCAAAATACCAGAAATATTTGATTTTTGGCAATTTTCCTGAGGATAGATAGGGACTTCCCCTACCCCATGGTGTGTTTTATAGGGCTTTATGGGTTTTATAGGTGCTATATTATAATCATTGGGACAGCCTAAACCATGTTACGTAAATTATTCTGGGTTATATTTTATTAATCTGAGAAATATGGTAAAACTAAGATTTTTTTCTGCGATGATGGGCTCAAAATGGAGGATAGGTGTTATATAAAAGCCTAGGGATGTGATTAATGAACAAAGAATAGGTTGCTTTAGCAGTTGGGATGGCCTACAATGATTTTGGACCTCTTTTTTTTAAATTGGAATTTGTTGAATTTTGTGTAAAACTGGCCAAATTACCAACTTCTGTGTACAGTGAAAGGGTTAATGCAGAACTTACTGTAAATGCACATCTCTGTCTTACAAAACAAAGTTCATAAATGAATCATTATATTTAGGTTCATTTTGATGACTAGGCAAACATTTTTTAAATGAAAGTACTGTAATTAATGGTCCAATATTATAAGTGACTAGCTCTGTGCATACACTATACAGAATATACCATAACATGAATTCTGAAGCTTTAAAATTATAATCGCAGCCCCAATGTTTTACTCCTAGAGTAGTTGCAGCTACTTAAAGTCATGTTTGGCTTGAGTGTATAAACTAAAGTTGAGATAAATATTTACAGCTAAAGTTGAGGGAAGGACAGACATGCAAAAAAGCTTCACATTTTGTTTCCATTATACATTTTCAACTGCTGATGTACAGTTATGGTTTCAAAAATATTACCAGGCAAATTTGTTTAAACTGATAGATTATAGAGGTATGGGTGTTTGTGGGAAACAATCAGGCTGTGGTATTAGGCCTGGAAACAGCAGATATTTCCAGGATACCCCAGGGTTATGTTTAAAAGATAAGATTCAAAATAAAGTTGTTTGTAAATGCAAAACAATTGATCAACAAACAAAGAGAGATAGTAGAGGGCAACGAGTGACTAGCTCCCTTGAGGTTTACTATACAAATAGTAGGAGTCTAAGAAATAAGATAGATGAGCTAAGATTACTTGCAAGTGCAGGTAATATAGATATTATTGCTATAACAGAGACCTGGTTCAACCTGAAAGATAGAGAAATGCCTTCCGAGTGCAACATTCAGGGTTACAAACTATTCCACACTGATAGGGTCAACAGGAAGGGTGGTGGAGTGGCGATGTATGTCAGAGATAATTTAAATTGTTGTGTTAGACAAGATATAAGATTAGAAACAGCTGACACAGAATCTGTTTGGCTACAGTTTCTCGAGGGTCGTGAAAATTAATTTTGGGTGTGATTTACAGACCCCCAAGCCTGGATAGGGAGCGCAGTAAGCTGCTATGGGACGAAATTCATAAGGCGTCTAGATATGAAAATGTTGTGTTAATGGGAGATTTTAACTTTAGACACATTGATTGGAACAATGTGACAGGTAATCTTGAGTCTAGTGACTTTCTTGATACGGTTCAGGATTGTTTTTTAAAACAGTTTGTGACAGAACCAACTAGAGGTAGCAACTTGCTTGATTTGGTTCTTGCTAACAAAGAATCACTAATTAATAATCTTGAGGTTAATGAAGAGCTTGGGAAAGCGATCACAAATCACTTAGTTTTAATATATCATGGAATTACCCAGGTAACTGCAATCAAGTCTCAGTTCCAGACTTTCGTGTAGCCGACTTCATGGGGCTGAGAAATTACCTAGGTGGGCTAATTGGGATGACCTGACTATGGGTCAGGTAGGTGGTTTTGGTTGCCAATATGACGTTTTTCAGAGCATAGTTCTAGCTGCCCAGAAACTTTTGTTCCAAGTAGGGAAATTAGATCTAACAAAAATGATCCTAAATGGATGAACAATAGATTAAAACATCTCATTGGTCAAAAGAGAGGCATATATAGGCGTATCAAAAGAGGGGATGGACAGATAAGAAATCAATATTTTCAATTAAAGAGAGAAATAAAAAAGGAATAAGAAAAGCAAAAAGGGATTATGAGGCTAAGGTCGCAAGGGATTCGAAGACTAACCCAAAAGGGTTCTTTCAGGTATACAGAAGTAAGATTAGGGACAAGATAGGCCCACTTAAGAGTAACTCAGGACAGATCACGGACAGTGATAAGGATATGTGTGAAATTTTCAATACTTACTTCCTCTCAGTTTTTACTCAGGAAGATACTAGCAGAATTCCAGAAATAATAAATTATGTAGAACTGGAAGATAACAGACTATGCTCGATTGGGGTAACTAGTGACATGGTCCTCAGACAAATAGAGAAATTAAAACCTAACAAATCCCCAGGCCCTGATGAACTGTTTGCAAGAGTTTTAAAGGAATGTAAAGAGGAACTTAGCAAACCTTTGGCAAATCTTTTCAATATATCACTACAAACTGGCATAGTGCCAGACAAGTGGAAAAGGGCAAATGTAATACCTATTTACAAGGCAGGTGACAGGTCCTTAGCTTCGAACTATAGACCAATAAGCCTTACCTCCATAGTTGGTAAATTTATGGAATCAATAATTGCCGAGGCAATTCGTAGCCATCTTGAAAAGCATAAATTGATTAATGAATCTCAACACGGTTTTACAAAGGGCGTTCATGTCTTACGAATTTACTAACTTTTTCACTAAGGTGTTTGAGGAAGTAGATCATGGTAATGAATATGATATTGTGTATATGGACTTCAGTAAGGCTTTCGATAAAGTTCCACATCAGAGGCTACTGAGGAAACTTAAGGCACACGGAATAGGAGGAGAAATTTTTCCTGGGTAGAGGCATGGTTGACTAATAGGCGGCAGAGAGTTTGCATAAATGGAGAGAAATCAGAATGGGGGCGTGTCTCAAGCGGTGTTCCACAGGGGTCAGTTTTGGGCCCCTGTTGTTTACAATTTACATAAACGACATAGATGAGGGAATAAATAGTAGCATAAGTAAATTTGCTGATGACACCAAAATAGGCCGTCCAATTCATTCAAACGAGGACATTAGAGCACTCCAGGATGATTTGAATAGACTGATGCAGTGGTCGGAGAAGTGGCAGATGTAGTTTAATGTAAACAAATGCAAAGTTCTAAATGTTGGGCAGGACAATAACCATGCCACATATAAGCTGAATAATATAGATCTTATTACTTGTAATTGCGAGAAGGATTTAGGAGTTCTGGTTAGTAGTAATCTGAAGCCTAGACAACAGTGCATAAGTGTTCGCAATAAAGCTAACAGAATCCTTGGCTTCATATCAAGAAGTATAAATAACAGAAGTCCTCAGGTTGTTCTTCAACTCTATATATCTTTGGTTAGGCCTCATTTAGATTATGCTGCACAGTTCTGGTCACCGTATTACAGAATGGATATAAATGCACTGGAAAACGTACAGAGGAGGATGACAAAGTTGATCCCATGTATCAGAAATCTTCCCTATGAGGATAGACTGAGGGCCCTGAATCTGCACTCTCTAGAAAGGCGTAGAATTAGGGGGATATGATTGAGGTGTACAAATGGAAAACAGGAATAAACAAAGGGGATGTAAATAGCGTGCTGAAAATATCCAACCAAGACAGGACTCGCAGCAATGGTTTCAAGATGGAAAAGTTCAGATTCAGGAAGGATATAGGAAAGCACTGGTTTGGTAATAGAGTTGTGGATGAGTGGAACAAACTCCAGTACCGTCATAGATGCTAAGACGTTGTGTAGTTTTAAAAATAGGTTAGATAAATACATGAGTGGGTGTGGATGGGTGTGAGCTTGTACTAGGTCAGATGCAGTGCTCCTTCCTTAAGTGAATGTAACCTGACCTGTACTAATTCCTTAAGTGGAAGTGACCTGACCAGGTGGTCGGCTGGACAATTATATGAGTGGGTGCGGTTGGGTGTGAATTGGTCCTGACTAGGTTGTGCTACTAGGTCAGATGCAGTGCTCCTTCCTTAAGTGAATGTAACCTGACCTGGCTGGGTCGGGGCATTGGCTTAAGCCGTTGGAGATTTGGACCTGCCTCGCATGGGCCAGTAGGCCTGCTGCAGTGTTCCTTCTTTCTTATGTTCTTATGTTCTTATCATATGTAGTTTATGAAACATTATGTATTTACTGCCAATATAGCATCTCAATCATGCCTAGCAGATATTTTTCCCAACCACACTTTTCCAGCAGATTACTGAAATGGCTTGTTGGTGTTTTCAAGGAATTCCCTGAGCTGGCCAATCACAATGCTGCCTTAATTGTCTAGTGTTGCTGCATTCAGCAAGCAAAAAATACATTACACTATTTTTCTCCTTAACTTTATCCTCTCAAAGCTCATTGGAATACATTATTTTTCTAGTTAATAAGAATCGTTTTATCAAGAAAACAACAAAAAACTATGCTTTGTGTGTGCCTATAACTTTCTCATTATCATCAAGAGATACATACAAAAAAATCCATAAATGTAGGTAGGTAGATCTGACATTATATTGGCACCTATACTTTGTGTGCCTATAACACTTTCATTATGTAGAACTACACACAAAAAAATCCATAAAATGTAGGTAGGTAGATCTGACATTATATTGGCATCTATGCTTTCTGTGTGCCTCTAACACTCTTTATCAAGAGCTACAAAAACAAATCCATAAATGTAGGTAGGTCTGACATTACATAGGCAGTCTAAATTGCACTGAAAATGATGAGAGATCTTGGTATGAAATCAATGTATGATTTTTTGGGAAAAGTTACTTGCAAAATTAAAGCAGCACAATTTAAATGAACTTAACTAGTGGGAAAAGCACCGTCTCCCACCTGCCTCGGTGGGAGACGGCCGACTTGTTGAAAAAAAAAAAAAATGCACCTAACCAATATATTGTAAGCCTTAAATATGGATGCTTAGAGAGAAAAGGTTATTCTAAGACTCAATAAATATATTTCAGTATATTATCCAATTTCAGCAGATAATAGAATGAAACTGATATATCTTTGAGCCTTGAGAAGGTAGCTTTAGTGGTAACAGTAATAAGTGTGTGGAAATTTTTTATCATTTCCTTTGCATGATTTACTGCAAGAAGTGATGCAAGTCCTATACTATAATATGCTTGTAAAAGCAATGGGAAAATTATTGAATAATGTGAAATGTTAAGTTTCCTGAATGTGTAGTTTAGAAACAGGATACATCGAGGCCTGGTTATGGACCAGGTTGTGGGGGCATTGACCCCCGGAACAACCTTCAGGTATGAAGAATGAGGAACCAGAGAAGATTAATGCCTCAAAGCTGGATCAATCACTGTATGTGTAGGAAGGGAGACAGAAGGAGTCCCTGGATTGTTCTTGGGTTACTACTGTCTCTTATGCACAATCCATGGATGAATAGCTAAGCATTTGCTCTGGTTTGAATAATGCAGATATTTTCCATTTGTCAAAATTTCAGTGTTGTAAAGCCTTCCTTTGGGTTGAGCACCTTTAACATGAATAAAATGAAATGGAGATTTATAAAGACTCTGTGGTAATACAGTCCAGAGAAATAATCAACAGATATGGAGGTGTGTGTAAGATTTTATGTAAAAATCTAAGCTGCAGATATAAAAAAAAAAAATTTAATTAACCACTTAACATTATCATCTTTATGCATGATATCTGAATATATGGATATAATTAACAATGATTTATAGATATAATGTATTCTGATGCATGGATAGATATTTGTTATAATAAGGAAATCTTTTGAACAGCATTATAGACCTTCAACAGTAACAATTAAAAGAAATACAAACTAAGAAAAATAAAAAAAAAATGAAAAAAAAGATAGTATTACATAAATCACTACACTGAACAGAAATTAAAACTAACAAAAGCTAGTTAGTACAGTGGTACCTCGACTTACGATGGTCCCCAAACTCACCCTTTTATGTAAGTTTATTTTTTTAAATGCTTTTGTAAGTGTAATTTTGGGGGTCTAAAAGGACTAGTCTATTTTACAACATTTCTTAAGGAGATAAATTCGTTTGGTAATGGCACTTGAACAGCATTCTGGAATGAAAAAATATCGTAAGTCGAGGTACCACTGTATTAGATTATTATTATTATTATAATCAAATAGAAGCGCTAAACCACAGGGGTTAGTTAGTATTAGAGAAACCATTAAACTGAACAGAAATTAAAACCAGAATATGGATGGAAAATAAATATCGCTCAAGAGACAATGTGTCAAGACTCATTCTTAGTGATCAATGCAATTAAAATGTCTCTCAATTATTTAATAATGTTCAAAGGATGTATAATCCTTTTTTAGACCTATAGCACACCTATACCCACTAAGACAAGGAAAAATGTTGAAGAACATCAAGTACTCATGCCTCACAATACTCCACATTATTATTATTACCATAACTAAGTGCTAAACCCACAAAGGTCATACAGTGCTGCACAATACTCCACAACAAATAAATAACAACCTATAATTCATACTGAGAACAAATGAAGCTTTGTGGTGTGTAAAGACAAACACAACAAAGTAACTATGGTATAAAAAAAGGGTTTAAAAGGATACAGTACATATTTAAAAAAAACAAAAAAACAAAAAAATATTGTTAATACAGTAACTTGCATAAATAGTTGTTTTATGGTAATGTTTACCAAGTACAGTGGTACCTCGGCATACGAGCAGCTCCCAACTCGAACAATTATGTAAGTGCTTTTGTAAGTGTATTTTTGGGGGTCTGAAATGGACTAATCTAATTTACATTATTCCTTATGGGAATAAATTCGTTCGGTATCGGCACTCGAACAGCCTTCTGGAATGAATTAAGCTCATAATCCGAGGTACCACTGTACTATAAATGTCAGGTTTGCTATTGCTATCCTAAAAACTTCAAATGTAAAACTATAATTAGTGTCAGGTGAAGGTAAATCAAAGGGAACATTTTCTAAAAAATATCTTTGGCTTCTGAGTGCAAGATGGTGCACTAATTACCTATCTTCAACACAACTAATATAACTGAAGTACAAAGTAAGGCCAATTAACAAAAACAGAAACTAACCACTATACGTACATTACTTTAGTTACTTAACAGGTCTGGGGACAACTAGTTTTTATTTTATCTCCTGTCTTCCCATGAGTAAACACTTTAGAATCCCTGCAACTTCATGCCAGGGATTTGGACATTAATCTTTCGGTGTTTCAATATTTTCACTAATTTTCACATCGATTACCAAAACAGTGATTTTTTTTTTTTTCTAACACAATCGCCATCTTCCACCAAGATAGGGTGTCCCATTAAGGAGACATGTTTACCCTCATTCCTTCAACAGTTGCCTAGCCAGAGGTGCATAAACATCACAATTCAAATGACCCTCTGAGCTGAAATATCTACACCCCTCTTTTTAATCAAAATAATATATACAATGGGATTTAGAGCACAAAAAGCCTAAGATCTATGTTAAGCACTATTATAAAATTACAATAGACTATATCATATTGCTTATTTACATAATCTTTATAGATGTTCTGCCTCTTCTTTACTTAATGACCCTTCAACAGTAAAGGGTTCATCCCAATAAAGCAGGGATGGGCAAACTGCGGCCCATGGGCCGCAGTATATGCAGCTGAATGAGCAAAACAGTGTTCATTTTCCTCTGTTGAAAACACGAGCTGTTACACAAGCATTATCAGACAAGTACAGTTCCCAGTTGATGGCTTCAGAAGTTTGCCCACCCCTGCACTATAGGATTCCTGATTCAGGGAATTAAGAGCTCCACTTCCAAGGGTCAAATCTGATTAATTCCCAATGTCAAGGTGCTGTGTAACCCTTTTGAGTTTAGCACTTTCTCATTAATATAATATTGTAATCTACCTTATGATACGCACTAGCTATGTAACAAGAACTACAGTCAATATGTTAGGTAAAAGGACACAAGTGCAACTAATGAGACATTTTATTGTGGCAAAGTTTCGCTCTCCGGGAGCTTTGTCAAAGCTTGACAAAGCTCCTGTACAAAATGTCAAAAGCTTGACAAAGCTCTTGTAGAGCAAAACGTTGCCACAATTAAATGTCACATTAGTTGCACTTGTGTCCTTTTACCTAACATTTGTTGGTAATTCTACCAACATTAATACAACTACAGTCAACTTTGTGACAGACACTTCAAAGTGGTTTACAGCACTACTGAACTGATGTGCACTTGTACCCTCCATCTTCATAAAATAAACAATCAAAGTTCTGGAGTATACTTCACAGTGCAAATGTATGTATTTACTTGTTCGTACTTGGTAATATCCCAAGTTTTAAAATAACAAAACACCTACCTCACTGGAGTAAAATTATTTCGTTGTTTGTACCCAGTATTTTTAACCTGACTTTTGGTCTGAATGAGATTCTTCAAGAATTAAGGACACAATGGACAGTAAAGGCTATGCCAAAGGTATTCAATAAATTTATAAAGTGAACAAAATTGTAGATGACATACTATCTTGATTTCTTTTCTTGTCTTAATGGAATATATTAAGTGCACAGAGAATTTTGTAGCCATTGGCTGACATAGTGACCACACCCATCTAAATGAACCGAGAGAAAAATCATGAAAGATAAACAATTATATATGGCGGCAAGTGGTATTTCAGACACATTGTATGCAAAGAAATCCTTCAATTTAAAGACATTTCATCCACAATAGGGTTTCATCAAGTTTAACTGAAACCTGTAATTTGTGTGGGTTAAGTTCCTGGAGATGACATGAATTCTGAAGCTACAGATAATAGAAAACTTCACATTTGAATTATGTATTTAATTTTTTTTTGACTGTATATCTTTAAATATTACCTTAATCTTCTTAACACTGACATTCATAAGAAAGAATGAATATATGTTGAACGAAGTTCTATGGTTACTTTTCATTTTAGGGGTCATGTGCCTAGCAGAAAGACGAAGACTAAGAAAAAACATGAATAATCAGAGGTGCCTACTAAAGTATACATGAATCACGAGGAATGTGCAGCATGTGAACCGAGGGTTTTGACTGCATTCAATAAACCTCCACTGTGGGTGAAAGGCAGTAAAATTAAAAGTTGGTCCTTTTTCCAACATCTCTGAGTCACTTGACAATGATCCTCATGGGAGATGAGGCCCCTACTGTCAAATTCATTTTCTTGAGAATGAAGCACAGATAAATATTTCAGTAAAAATAAGCAATACTGTACAGCAGTCTCTCTTATTTGGAACTA
The DNA here is from genome assembly GCA_009830355.1 of Cherax destructor. Classification (NCBI taxonomy): domain Eukaryota; kingdom Metazoa; phylum Arthropoda; class Malacostraca; order Decapoda; family Parastacidae; genus Cherax; species Cherax destructor. Next base: position 21,860 of record WNWK01018024.1, read on the forward strand.
TTACCTGAAATCCTCTCAAATTCTGAAAGAACAAAAATTAATTCAAAGCAATCTCCAAAATTGTACATTTTTGAGTATGAGACAAAATGCAAAAAATTTCATTCAGAAAAATCTGATAGCAGGATTTCTTTGAATAGGAGATGGTCTATTTCTATTATTGTTATTTTTCTATAAATTAAACCCATCAGTACTGTAAAATTCCAAAATATTAATTCCACAATTTTTAAGTATGATACATACTGTATTGTATGTCTTCTTCGTCTTTCAACAAATCGGCCGTTTCCCACCAAGGCGGGGTGGCCCAAAGAGAAAAACAAAAGTTTCTCTTTTTAACTTTAGTAATGTATACAGAAGGGGTTACTAGCCCCTTGCTCCCGGCATTTTAGTCGACTCTTACGACACGCAAGGCTTACGGAGGAAGAATTCTGTTCTACTTCCCCATGGAGAATACTTTCACCTGCATAAATCACTTTCCTGGATTATCAGCTTGGCTTTATTCCACTTCATATGACTTGTGTTGTTTTATATTTCTTATGCTAGTTTGTAAAATCGTTGAAAATAAAAACATGAACATCATTTTCTATGTTAAATATGTTGGGTAAAACCTTTCCACTTGCATAGGATAAAAATATAAAATATGGTTCTCATTCTTAGTTGTTAATGCTAAGGAATATACTAAACTATAGCTGTAAAAAGTGTACAAATCTTTTGGGTGGAGATGACAATGCACTATGAGCCACCAATTTCCTCAAATTCATTACATACCTTATTTTTTTTTCAGCAAAATAAACAGCAGTTTCCCAAGTGATATTTAAATAAAAATATTTTTTTTCCAGAATAAAATTCATAAATTTTATAAGAACTGAATATTAATGTCAACATTAATGGCCACTGAACCGCTTCAAATACATAAAAAATGAGAATCAATTAAGCCTTAGTTTAATATGTATGGTTATTCATTACACAGCATAGTCCATGTGTGTAAAACATCAAATATTTTACAAACACAAGCTATTCCCTCATTATTGTAAATATCAAAATCTAAAACTATCACAAATATTTCATGTACATTTTACCTATAAATAAAATAAGAATACAGTAATAAAAATTCTCCATGGGGAAGTGGAACAGAATTCTTCCTCCGTAAGCCATGCGTGTCGTAAGAGGCGACTAAAATGCCGGGAGCAAGGGGCTAGTAACCCCTTCTCCTGTATATATTACTAAATGTAAAAGGAGAAACTTTCGTTTTTCCTTTTGGGCCACCCCGCTTCGGTGGGAAACGGTCGACGTGTTGAAAGAAAGTAATAAAAATCACTCATATATTTGCAAACAGCAACAATGTTGGTGAACCATTACCTACATATACACCTATGCAGCCCCATCCTCAAGGTATGTCATATAAACAACGATAGCCCCCAATACATTGAAAAATGCAACTACTTACAATCCTTAATACAGAGTTGTTCAGCCAATTTGACAGATGACCCACTAGTCATTTAAGGGTTACCCTGTTCATGTCTCAATGTGGGTCACAGCCCATGGAGAAATGTTGAATTAATAAGTACCAATATGACATGAACCATCTGCCACATTAATGAAAATGGGCAGCTGCAAACAGTGACATAGTATCTGGACATACTAGAAGGAATAAATAAGTACAGAAATAAGCATATTGAGGGACTATGTAAATACATGATATCTGAGATGACAGATTGAATTATAAAAGCTGCCAAACTTTAAGTGTTGCTTCTTCTATGAAGCATGTATGGCACTGTGCACATAATAACTAATACTTCTCTCAATTTTTAAATTTTACCCAAAGCTGTGTATGACAGCTGGCAGTAACTGCAACACTAGTAGTAGTAGGTTGGTAGACAGTAACCATTCAGGAATGTACTACCGTCCTACCAAGTGAGTGTAAAAAGGAAGCCTGTATTTGTTTTACATGATGGTAGGAATGCTGGTGTCGTTTTTTTCTGTCTCATAAACATAAAAGATTTCAGGTACGTCTTGCTACTTCTACTTACACTTAGGTCACACTACACATACATGTACACGTTTATGTATACACACTCATCTGAGTTTTTTCTTTGATTTTATCTTAATAGTTCTTGTTCTTATTACTTTTCCTTTCATATCCATGGGGAAGTGGAATAAGAATCTTTCCTCTGTAAGCCATGTGTGTTGTAAAAGTCAACTAAAATGCCGAGAACAATGGGCTAGTAACCCCTTTCTCGTATAACTTACTAAAAAGAAAAAGAAGAAAACCATCAAAGTGGGATGTTTGAATGTGCGTGGTGATGGTGCAAATGATAAGAAAGAGATGATTGTGGATGTTATGAATGAGAAGAAGCTGGATGTCCTGGCCTTAAGTGAAACAAAGCTGAAGGGGGTAGGAGAGTTTCAGTGGGGAGAAATAAATGGGCTGAGGTCAGGAGTTTCAAACAGAGTTAGAGCTAAAGAAGGAGTAGCAATAATGTTGAAGAATAAGTTATGGCAGGAAAAGAGGGAATATAAATGTATCAATTCAAGGATTATGTGGTGTAAAATAAGGGTTGGATGTGAAAATGGGTTATAGTAAGTGTTTATGCACCTGGAGAAGAGAGAAGAGAGAGAGAGATTTAGGGAAATGTCGAGTGAGTGCATGGGGAATTTTGAACCAAGTGAGAGAGTACCTGTGGTTGGGGATCTCAATGCTAAAGTGGGTAAAAATGTTGTGGAGGGAGTAGTAGGTAAATCTGAGGTGCCAGGGGTAAATGAAAATGGGGAGCCTTTAATTGAGCTGTGTAGAAAGAGGTTTGGTAATAAGTAATACATATTTTATGAAAAAGAGGATAAATAAGTATACAAGGTATGATATAGAATGTAATGAAAGTAGTTTGCTAAATTATGTATTGGTGGATAAAAGGTTGATGGGTAGGCTTCAGGATGCACATGTGTATAGAGGGGCAACGAATATATCGGATCATCATTTAGTTGTAGCTACAGTTAAAGTAAAAGGTAGATGGGACAAAAAGAAAATGGCAACAGCAAGTAAGAGAGAGGTAAAAGTGTATAAACTAAGGGAGGAGGAAGTTAGGGTGAGATATAAGCAACTATTGGCAGAAAGGTGGGCTAGTGAAAGTATGAGTAGTGGGGAGGGGGGGTTTAAGAGGGTTGGTATAGTTTTAAAAATGCAGTATTAGAATGTGGGGCAGAAGTTTGTGGCTATAAAAGGGTGGGTGCAGGAGGAAAAAGGAGTGGTGGAATGAAGAAGAAAAGGGTGTGATAAAAGAGAAAAAGGTAGCTTATGAGAGGTTTTTACAAAACAGAAGTGTTAATAGAAGAGCAGAGTATATGGAGAGTAAAAGAAAGGTGAAGAGAGTGGTGAGAGAGTGCAAAAGGAGAGCAGATGATAGAGTGGGAGAGGCTCTGTCAAGAAATTTTTCTGAAATCAAGAAAAAATTTAGGAGTGAGATAAACAAGTTAAGAAAGCCTAGGGAACGAATGGTTTTGTCAGTTAAAAACAGTAGGGAAGTTAGTAGAGGGGGAGCTGGAGGTATTGGATAGATGGCGGGAATATTTTGAGGAACTTTTAAATGTCGATGAAAAAAGGGAGGCGGTAATTTCATGCACTGGCCAGGGAGGTATAACATCGTTTACTAGTGAAGAAGAGCAGGATGTGAGTGTGGGGGAGGTGCGTGAGGCATTACGTAGAATGAAAGGGGGTAAAGCAGCTGGAACTGACGGGATCATGACAGAAATGTTAAAAGCAAGAGAGATATAGTGTTGGAGTGGTTGGTATTTTTGTTTAATAAATGTATGAAATCTCCATGGGGAAGTGGAATAGAATTCTTCCTCCGTAAGCCATGCGTGTCGTAAGAGGCGACTAAAATGCCGGGAGCAAGGGGCTAGTAACCCCTTCTCCTGTATATATTACTAAATGTAAAAGGAGAAACTTTCGTTTTTCCTTTTGGGCCACCCTGCCTCGGTGGGAGATGGCCGACGTGTTGAAAGAAGAAAGAAAGAAATGTATGAAAGAGGGGAAGGTACCTAGGGATTGGCAGAGAGCATGTATAGTTCCTTTATATAAAGGGAAGGGGGATAAAAGAGATTGTAAGAATTATTGGGGAATAAGCTTACTGAGTATACCAGGTAAAGTGTACGGTAGGGTTATTATTGAAAGAATTACAGGTAAGACAGAGAGTAGGATTGCAGATGAGCAAGGAGGCTTTAGAGTGGGTAGGGATGTGTAGATCAAGTGTTTACATTGAAGCATGTATGTGAACAGTATTTAGATAAAGGTAGGGAAGTTTTCATTGCATTTATGGATTTAGAAAAGGCATATGATAGAGTGGATAGGGTAACAATGTGGCAAATGTTGCAAGTGTATGGAATAAGTAGTAAGTTACTGAATGCTGTAAAGAGTTTTTATGAGGATAGTGAGGCTCAGGTTAGGGAGTGTAGGAGAGAGGGAGGTCACTTCCCGGTAAAAGTAGGTCTTAGACAGGGATGTGTAATGTCACCATGGTTGTTTAATATATTTATAGATGGGGTTGTAAAAGAAGTAAATGCTAGGGTGTTGGGGAGAGGGGTGGGATTAAATTATGGGGAATCAAATGCAAAATGGGAGTCGACACAGTTACTTTTCGCTGATGATTCTGTGCTTATGGGAGATTCTAAAGAAAAGTTGCAAAGGTTAGTGGACGAGTTTGGGAGGGTGTGTAAAGGTAGAAAGTTGAAAGTGAACATAGATAAGAGTAAGGTGATGAGGGTATCAAACAATTTAAATAAAGAAAAATTGGATATCACATTGGAGAGAGGAATTATGGAAGAAGTGAATGTTTTCAGATATTTGGGAGTTGACTTGTCAGCGGATGGTTTTATGAAGGATGAGGTTAACCATAGAATTGATGAAGGAAAAAAGGCGAGTGATGAGTTGAGGTATCTGTTGAGACAAAAAAAACGTTATCTATGGAGGCAAAGAAGGGAATGTACAAAAGTATAGTGGTACCAACACTCTTATATGGGTGTGAAGCATGGGTTGCAAATGCTGCAGCGAGGAGGCGGGTGGAGGCAGTGGAGATGTCCTGTCTAAGGGCAATGTGTGGTGTAAATATTATGCAGAAAATTCGGTGTGTGGAAATTAGGAGGTGTGGAGTTACTAAAAGTATTTGTCAGAGGGATGAAGAGGGGTTGATGAGGTCGTTTGGTCATTTAGAGAGAATGAATCAAAGTAGAATGACTTGGAGAGCATATAAATCTGTAGGGGAAGGAAGGCGGGGTAGGGGTCGTCCTTGAAAAGGTTGGAGGGAAGGGATAAAGGATGTTTTGTGGGCAAGGGGCTTGGACTTCCAGCAAGCGTGTTAGATAGGAGTGAATGGAGACGAATGGTTTTTGGGACCTTATGAGCTGTTGGAATGTGAGCAGGGCAATATTTTGTGAAGGGATTCAGGGAAACCAGTTAATTGATTTATTTGAGTCCTAGAAATGGGAAGTACAATGCCTGCACTTTAAAGGAGGGGACTGAGATATTGGCGGTTTGGAGGGATTTTCTGAACTGTCGTATCTTAGCGCCTCTGCAAAGACAGTGATTATGTGTGAGTGAGGTGAGAGTGTTGAATGATGATGAAAGTATTTTCTTTTTTGGGATTTTCTTTCTTTTTGGGTCACCCTGCCTCGGTGGGAAACGGCCAACGTGTTAAAAGAAAGAAATATATATAGATATATATTCTTCTTTCAACAAATCGGCCGTTTCCCACCAAGGCTGGGTGGCCCAAAGAGAAAAACAAAAGTTTTTCTTTTTAACTTTAGTAATGTATACAGGAGAAGGGGTTACTAGCCCCTTGCTAACAGCATTTTAGTCGACTCTTATGACACGTATGGCTTATGGAGGAAGAATTCTGTTCCACTTCCCCATGGAGATAAGAGAAAATAAGAATACGAACTAGTAAGAAAATAGAAGAAAACCCAGAGGGGTGTGTGTATATATATGCTTGTACATGCATGTGTAGTGTGACCTAAGTGTATGTAGAAGTAACAAGACATACCTGAAATCTTGCATGTTTCTTTCTTACTTTTCTTTTAACACGTCGGCCGTTTCCCATCGAAGTGGGGTGGCCCAAAATGAAAAACGAAAGTTTCCCATTTTACATTTAGTAATATATACAGGAGAAGGGGTTACTAGCCCCTTGCTCCCAGCATTTTAGTCGCCTCTTACGACACGCATGGCTTACGGAGGAAGAATTCTGTTCCACTTCCCCATGGAGATAAGAGGAAATAAGAACAAGAACTAGTAAGAAAATAGAAGAAAACCCAGAGGGGTGTGTATATATATGCTTGTACATGAATGTGTAGTGTGACCTAAGTGTAAGTAGAAGTAGCAAGATGTACCTGAAATCTTGCATGTTTATGAGACAGAAAAGAGACACCAGCAATCCTACCATCATGTAAAACAATTACAGGCTTTCGTTTTACACTCACTAGGCAGGACGGTAGTACCTCCCTGGGCGGTTGCTGTCTACCAGCCTACTACCTAGGATATACAGTAGTATATACATATTGCATTTTATATATGTAGTATACCAATGATATGTATCACTAGATACACAAATAAGTAAGCTTTGAATGCACTTCCTGCATTTTGTAAAAGCTGTCTTAGTGCAAACATCAAAGCAGCTAATATGCTCTAATTACCTTTATCCGAAAAATGTACCAATCAGTAAAGGATGACAGTTCATATTTTCTTACTTGATTAAAAGTACTATAATGTGAAGAAGTGTAAGGAAGCTAAAACCTTCAAAGGATAAGGGATACAATGGTGGCATGCACCTTGATTTATTAATATTACTATATTCATGGGGAATGCATTAAACCCGTAGGGTTCACACAGCACCAGATGAATGTGAGGCAAACAGATTCGATCCAAGGAAAGGGAGGGTAGCTTTGAAGTCTTTGGATCAAGAGCCCTTCACAACCCTCAAGGCACCTCCCTGGAAGGGAATTGCCGTGATACCTGCGATGAAATCTTAATTTAAAAAAAAAAAATGGAGCTATTCTCCCCTTCCTTGGATCAAATCTAATTACCTCTCATTACCCTACGAATTTAGCACTTCCTCTTCAATTTAAAAATGATAATCAACCACTACATTATTTTGAATTTTTGTTACAATTATTAGCCACTGAAGAAACATAAACAAACCTATGAAATAAAAATACCCTTGTTTCAGTCTAAAGGGATATAAGTGCCATTCAAACAAGGCGCTGCAATAAGGAAACTCATAATGAAAATGTGATATATGTGTTTCAAAAACCTGTGTTTCTTACCACAAAAGCCACACTTATTATGTTAAAATATTCCATTTTTTCTCTATAATTAATTCACTAAAATTATGCAAAAAATCAATGAATATATATTTATATATATATACACACACAGACACACATATATATACTGTATATACATGAAAATATAATCATGCTATGTTACAAAAAAAACTGCAGTTGCATCTGTACTATTCCTGGAGTGTAAAATTATATCCTGAACAAATAAACTCACACCAAAAAGTCTACAGTAAGCCTACTGAATAAAGCTGATGGAAGACCTACATTAAATTATATAGTTTAAAATAATCAATGTACAAATATAAATAATAAAATCTCAAATTATATATTAAGAAAAATGAGATCATACAAGAGGTCAACTTCATTTGGAATGCTTACAATACCATTTAATAATTTTTGAGCACAGTGTTTTCAAGTAATGAACCATATCTTGAAGATATTAGAATCAGCTCAAACTCACAAGATGACTAACACTCAAATCACATTTCATGTGCATCCTATAGTCATCAAAACTTAATAATCACTGTGCAAAATACCTTAAAATATTGAAAATGTGTAATATGTACATGTATCTTTAAAAGATACATCATTAAAATTTATAAATAACAAGATTCAAAATGACAGGAATGTATCATTAAGTGCATATTGAGAGTCTTTACAAATTCTACTGTCTACCTAATATGGCCCAGTTCTTATATTATGGTATCTTGTTGATAATTTAAATTGAGCTTATATTACATCATGTTAAGGAAAGACAAATCTACCAGTTGGTTGTAATTGCACATCTGCTTTCATACTTTATTGCAAAGGAGGCCTTGGACGTAATTAAGCTTCACCAGGGACTAGTTAGGATGGTTCTCAAATCACATCATTTGGTTTATTTTTGATTCACTGAAATCAGAGATCTTTCAGCCCAATGATTTACATATTATAGTCCCTTTCCAACAAAGAAGTATGAATTAAATATAATCCTAGCTTCTTAAAGTTGAATAATCTTTGTCTTGCACTTTAATTTTTGCTCCTTCATTATTGGATCCTCTTCTAGCTGTTTCTGACGTTGGGCACGCAATCGACGAGGGTCTAAATTTACCCCAATACTTTGCATGCCACGTGCCAGACGCCCTGCACCAGGTGCTAAACTCTGCACACCTCGAGCCAAGACTGAAAAAGGAGCTAACACAGCCTCTTTATTAAGAGCTGACAATGGGGACACCAAGTTGCTAGAGATATCACTTCTTGCATTTACTCCATCAGATTGTATAGCTGAACCACCTATATGTCCCTCTGAGTGACTAGAAGGGAAGTGCAACTGAAGATCTGTCGCAGAAGATGCTCTCAAAACCCCTCCATCTCGCTCCTCACGTGAATCCACTTCGTCTGATGAATGGGATATCTTTCGTACTCTTTGCATCAGAAGAGTTGGAGACAGTCCACCAAATGTAGGAGTGACAACTTGTTTGTGTGCATTATCTCCAGTTTCACTTACTAATATTTCTGGAGTGGGTGAACGATTGCTAGACATACCAGAGATAAGACATCTCGTTATTGCTGTAGATTGAGGGATGGATGAATCACTGTGGCAACGAGCCACTGGAGGTGATGGATACCGTGGAGGAGACAATGGTGGAATGAGACTAGAAGCCACAACTCCACATGAAGCTAAATGAGTCTCATTACCGCCCATTGGAATAATAATATCACTCCCGCTCTGCACACAAACTGTGGGTTTCTGTTAAGCAAGAGTAAACATTAATTTTTAATGTTCGATGAAATAAAACATTACGAATTTAATACAATAATTTTCAATTTTCACATTTTCCACAAGTACTTGTGATAATGTGTAAATGGTAACTACCTTTAAATATTGTCCAAGCTGTCTAATTTTTGGCATGCATACAGTGGACCCCCGACTAACGATCATTCCAAATAAAGATTTGTTCGGGTAACGGTTGCTTTTTACGGTCAATATTTGTCTCAGGTAGCGATATTTACTCAGGTAGCGATACGTACCAGACCTGTCCGCCCGCTCTGTGCTTGCGCGCCTCCACTCAGGACGCCAGTCCAGCATTGTTTACACTTGAGTGAACAATACCCAGCACACTCTTACAAACATTACAATACATTTGTTGTCTTTTTTGGTGGTTTAGTGATTGTCACTGTGAAATAAATCACCATGGGTCCAAAGAAGCTTCCTAGTGGCACCCCTGTGGTAAAGAGAGTGAGGAACACCATCGAACTGAAGAAAAAGATTGTTGAAAAATATGAGAGTGGCCTACGTGTGGGTGAGCTTGCCAGGATGTACGGAAAAAAACAATCTACTATCACCACTATCCTGGCAAAGAGAAAAGAAATCAAGGAAGCTAATGTTGCAAAAGGGGTCGATATGTTTACGAAAAATAGATCGAAAACAGTGGATGAGGTTGAGAAGTTATTGCTGGTGTGGATCAATGAAAAACAGATAGCGGGTGATAGTATTTCCACGGCGATAATTTGTGAAAAGGCAAGGCAGTTGCACGCAGATCTTGTCAAGACAATGCCTGCAACCAGTGGTGAGGCGAGTGATTTTAAACCCAGCAGAGGCTGGTTTGAGAGGTTTAAGAAACGTAGTGGCATAAACAGTGTTATGAGGCATGGTGAGGCAGCCAGCTTAGACAAACGTGCAGCTGAAAAATTTGTGCAGGAATTCAAGGGGTTCATAGACACTGAAAAATTTGAACCCCAACAAGTGTTTAATTGTGATGAAACAGGCCTCTTTTGGAAGAAAATGCCAAAGAGGAGCTTCATTACTCAGGAGGAAAAGGCACTGCCAGGACACAAGCCTATGAAAGACAGGCTAACTCTTATGCTTTGTGCCAATGCCAGTGGTGATTTTAAAGTGAAGCCTTTACTGGTGTATCACTCAGAAAATCCCAGAGCCTTCAAGAAACACAATGTTAACAGGAATAATTTGTGTGTGTATTGGAAGGCTAACACTAATGCATGGGTCACTAAGGACTTTTTTGTGGAATGGTTGACTGGAGTGTTTGGCCCTAGTGTGGAAATAAATGGTATAAAATACCGACACAATGGAAAAATACACAATCCCTTGTAATGGCTGCAGCAAATTATACGTTGGCGAAACATCCAGAGACCTACAAACACGCATTTCAGAACATCAGTACGCAGGCAGATCTGACGACTCAAGAAATGCCTGTGTTCAACACCGAAATTTACACAACCATTTAATCAACTACAGAAACGCAAGACTCATCGCCAGAGAAGACAACACGCAATACCGAAGAATCCTAGAATCATCACTCATCTGTATATCCAACAACTTCAACCAGAACAACGGCTTCTACAACATAGCTGAACCTATTGCCAAGAAACTTCTTCAACGCTATCCCACCTAGAACTCAAGAATGGTACACTGCAGGTCCTTTAAGTCACACTATGTTTTTAACTATCACACTACTTTTAAGACTCACATGCAGCTTTCTCCACCTGACCCAGCATTCTCCACCTGACTGTACCCTATATATATCTCCATGTTGCTCATTTTCCAGGTAGATCTGTCTGTGACTCGATAAAGCCCACTGCGTGGGCGAAACGTTGTCAATAAAGGATCACATTATACTGCTTATGTGTTTATTTTTCCATTGGCCCTAGTGTGAAGAAATACCTCCTGGAAAAGAAATTGCCACTCAAGTGCCTCCTGCTACTGGACAATGCTCCTGCTCATCCTCACAACTTGGGTGACTATTTGTCTGAGAACTTCAATTTCATCACAGTGAAGTTCTTGCCTCCTAACACCACTCCTCTTATCCAGCCCATGGACCAGCAGGTCATTTCCAACTTCAAGAAACTGTACACAAAAGCATTGTTTCAAAGGTGCTTTGATGTAACCTCAGCCTCTGCATTGACCCTAAGAGAGTTCTGGAAAGATCACTTCAATATCGTGCATTGCATAGGCCTTATAGGTAATGCTTGGGAGGGAGTGACTTCCAGGACTTTGAACTCTGTTTGGAGACCACTGTGGCCAGATTGTGTTGAAAAGAGGGATTTTGAAGGATTTGAGGCTGACCCTGACCCTGACGACCCTGTGCCTGTTGTGGACTCTATTGTGGACTCTATAGTGGCATTGGGGAACAGCCTGGGGTTGGAGATGAGTGGTGAGGATGTGGAAGAGTTAGTGGAGGACCACAGGGTAGAGCTAACAACTGAAGAGCTGGAACTGGAACAGCATCAGACCAGCGCTGAGGTTATTGCTTCACAGGAGGAGGAAGAGGAAGTGAAGGAGGTGCCTTCTTCAGTGCTTAGTGTTCAATGTGGATTGAGTTGCAGACATTTGTTGAACAAAACCACCCTGAGCAAGCTGAAATGAGCCATCTGTGCAACCAGTTCAGTGACAGAGCCATGTTGAACTTCAGGAAATTGTTAAACAGGCGCCAGAAACAGAGGACTCTGGACAGTTATTTTGTGCGACAGGCTTCTAGTGACTCTCAATCTGGTCGTAGTGGCATTAAAAGACCAACAAGGGAAGTAACCCCAGAGAGGGACTTGTTACCTGAAGTCATTTTGGAGGGGGATTCCCCTTCCAAACACTAACCCATCCTCCCTCACTCCTCCTCCCTATCTTCCAGATGCCAGCAAGTCTCTTCAATAAAGGTAAGTAAATCGTATTTTGAATGTTTATTTCAATATTTATTTATAAATTGAATATTGTATGTAGTATTTGTGTGTTTTTTCTGTATGTAAAACTATAGTTATTCTTTAAAAAACGTATTTTTTGTGAATATTTTTGGATGTCTGGAGCGGATTAATTGTATTTACATTATTTCTTATGGGAAATAAGGTTTCAAATAACGATTTTTTTTGTGTAAAGGTCTAGCTCCTGGAACAGATTAAAATCGTTAGTCGAGGGTCCACTGTATTTACATTTCAACATGTAACATGGATGGCATGTGGAGAAAGACATATCCAATTTTAAATTTTAAGGGCCACTCTAAAGAATATAAATAATAATGTGCCTTACTTGAAGGTAAAATTGAGACATGGGCTGATGTCCTGTAACAGATGTTGGACGCTTCAAACGTAAACTTGACATTGGGTTGAGTTTAGCAAGTCCTGATGTAACATTGCTAAAGGCTCGTGTACCTGTAACAATAATACCAAGCATATATTATCATATTATGAATGATGATAAAAATGTTGAATGATGCTGAAAGTGTTTCTTTCTTTTTTGGGTCACCCTGCCTTAGTGGGAGACAGCTGATGTGTTAAAAAAAAATTACGTAAGAGCAATGTCTCTACATTCTGATTCCTAAAATAAACTGAGGATTGTTAATAAACATAGATATCGATACTTATATATTAATTATGAAGTGCATTTATACACCGTATAAAAATATTTTAATTAAGTCTATTATTAAATACTATGATAATCAAATGTTTATTTCTCTGTAAAGTTACACCCCGGTGTTCGTAGTCATTGGAGTTCGTAAAATTCGGAGTTAGTAACATTTTTTTTGTAAAAATATTGGTTCAGTGATTGTAGATCCGCTCGGAGATAGTAATTTGTCTGGGACGCTACGCCCGGCCCGAGCGGCCTGACGCATCATTCTTAGTCAGTGTGCCATTGTTTACCAGCGAGTGAAGGTCACCCCACGTGTTCATACGATATATTTCGTCATTATTCCATTGTTTTAGTGCTTGCAACTGCTAAATAAGCCACCATGGGCCCAAAGAAAGCTTCTAGTGCCAGCCCTGTGGTAAAGAGTGTAGCAGGCATGCAGGGAGTGTAGCAGGCATGCAGGGAGTGTAGCAGGCATGCAGGGAGTGTAGCAGGCATGCAGGGAGTGTAGCAGGCATGCAGGGAGTGTAGCAGGCATGCAGGGAGTGTAGCAGGCATGCAGGGAGTGTAGCAGGCATGCAGGGAGTGTAGGCAGGGCATGCAGGGAGTGTAGCAGGCATGCAGGGAGTGTAGCAGGCATGCAGGGAGTGTACAGGCATGCAGGGAGTGCAGGATGCAGGGAGTGTAGCAGGCATGCAGGGAGTGTAGCAGGCATGCAGGGAGTGTAGCAGGCATGCAGGGAGTGTAGCAGGCATGCAGGGAGTGTAGCAGGCAGAGGTGCAGGTGGAGTGTAGCAGGCATGCAGGGAGTGTAGCAGGCATGCAGGGAGTGTAGTAGGCATGCAGGGAGTGTAGCAGGCATGCAGGGAGTGTAGCAGGCATGCAGGGAGTGTAGCAGGAAGGCAAGGACTTGTTACCTGATGTCTTTATGGAAGGGGATTTCCCTTCCAAACAATGAAAAAACTTTCATCCTCTTCCCTCCTCCTATCTTCCACACATCAACAACTCTTCAATAAAGGTAAGTGACATGTTATTATACTTTTATTCTTCATGTCTCATTGTTTTCTCTGTAATTTAATGTATATTTAATGTACACAAAAAATTATTTTAATACTTTTGGCTGTCTGAAACGGATTAATTGAATTTCCATTATTTCTTATGGGGAAAATAGATTCAGAGTTAGTAATATTCGGTGTTAGTAACGCCCTCTGGAACGGATTAATTACGAACTCCGGGGGTCCACTGTACAATGTGTGGTTTACATATTATAAAACAATAATTCCTATAATACTGCAGTCGTTCTAGCAACTCACATCAAATATAACATTAACTAATATTTCAGCTATTATTATACAAGTGTATTTTTCTTACTTTATGAGATACAACATGAAAAGTTAGCCAAAATCAGGGATATTTAGCGCTTCTATTTGATTATAATAATAATAATAATAATTGGTGGAATGAATTTTAAAATTCATATTTTATCCTGGCTTTATTTCATTGCCAGTGTTATTTACCAATCCCTCTGGGACATAATCCCTATGAATACAAATGTTTTATTCTATTCAAAATAACTGGACCAAGGAACTGAGTTACAACCTAAGTGGGTAAGAACCTGTATCCCCAGGCTACTCTCCCCACTAGTGAAATAACATTTTTCCAATGACACGTAAGGAAGTATAGAATTATATTTGTGGTTGCAGTTAGTTTAGTCTTTGCCATAAGCCAAAGCGGCACAGAATGTCCTATCTACCACTCCTACGCAAAGATGACTGTTGACATTGCCTTCCAGGTTATAGAAGCCTTAGCGAGGCAAAAGTGACCAGTAGTTCAGGCATTGCATACACACAAAATTATGACATACCTGCAGTTTTAAGTGTATCAGGAGAAGTTTTGGTGAGAGAAGCCAGTGGGTTCAGAAAATTTGCAAGTTGGCTCCGTCCTCGACTTCTCTTCTTTTCCAGCTTGCCTGTGACCAGCTGCACATCAGAGCCAATCATCTGACACGCAACTTCAAATGTCTCGCCAATGGCTTTTATTGATTCTGGTTAACATTTGCAATACAGATATGTATTAGTATTTACAAAAAATAAGAAACTACTGTATACTAAAATATTTTTTACAAACTAATTTAAAAATAATGCAGCTTGATTTATGACTAAACTATTCTAATACTCTATGAAATCCAGTAATATAGGAAATATACAGTAGTTGCAAGTTCTGTATTTATTATTTATTTTCAAGCTAGTTTTATGCCTTGCTTAGTCACACATAAAAAGAACCATCATAGAATCCTGCATTTAACTTATGAATCAAATTAACACAATTGCAAAAGTTCTTGACTAACCAATCATTTCTTCCTCTGACTTAATAGTGATGGCCATATTATTGAAGAAACGGATGTTCATGGACCGAAACATCTGCAAGAATCCACTCTGGCCATCCACAAGATAATTAAAGCGAACACACTGATGAGGACGTGACTGCTTAAACATGCCTTGGCTGAAGATTGAAAGGCTAATTTTAATTATAATAACAAAGCTGACTAAATTGATAGAAAATATGCAAGTATAAACAAATATGAATCTGAATAAGACACAACATGCAGTGTATGGCATATACTGAGAAGACATTTTGTATGCCAGGAACAATACTGTCCCTGGTGTACGAAAAGTCTTCTTAATAAATTCTATAAACTGCACAATGTATATTATTCACATACTTGTTGGTATATTTTACCAGTGATATACAAATATCAATCTGTACACATACTTTTAAATCATAAATAGCAGTAGTGTATACACACATACGTACTAGGCTGGAGCAAACACTTGAGATTCAGGTGGGAATAACGGGAAATGTGCTTTGATGAATCAAAGAGTATCTTAAGGGAAGGAAGCAAAGCGTGACAAGAAAAAGATGTCAGAATGGGAAGAGTAACTAGCTGGGTTCTGCAAGGACCAGTGCTGTTTCTAGTTTATATGAGTGACATTCCAGATAGAATTGATTCAAATATACAGTAGGGCCCCGCTTTATGGCGTTTTGCCTTACGGTGTTCCACTAATACTGCGATTTCAAATTATGACCAAAACTCGCTATATGGCTCCCCTTGCCTTTCTAATATGGCGCACGCCACCCAGTTTGTTTACATTCTCCGTGAGCACCGTGTCTCTCCATTATGTTCAGAAACTTTCCAAAATTTCAAGTGTTTTAAAGTTACGTATTTGATATTTTATATAATACAGTGGACCCTCGGTTTTCGTTCACCTCCAAACTCGAACAATTCTGTAAATGTATTTTTGTAAGAGCTTTTGTAAGTGTATTTTTGGGGTTTTGAAACGCCTAATCTAATTTACATTTGTCTTTATGGGAACAAATTCGTTAGGTAATGGCACTCAAACAGCATTTTGGAAAGAATTTTCAACGAAAACCGAGGGTCCACTGTACTACTCTGATAATTATACTTATGGGTACCTGTACCTAAGTAAACTTACACACTGTGCTGGCATGCAGGTACACATTAAAATCACTAAGTGTCTTATTAGTCTTTATTATTATTATTAATGATAATAATAATAACAACACACTAATAATCACTTGGAGGCACATTAAATATCGTATAAAATGTTAATACAGCCTCTCTTCACTTAACGGGGGCTTAAGACCCCGTCGGTAAACGAATTCATCGCTAATTGAGGAATCACCCCTTACTGACACTTCAAAATGTCAGTTTTTATTAATTTGGGCATCTCCTCACCAACTTTAATAGGACCCATGACCACAACACACGACACAGATCACTTTTTGATATACCCCGTGTTCATATCAACCTATGTAAAAATTCTATGCACATAAAGGGCCCCAGAATCTGGAATTCATTACCAGTAAATATTAAGATAATCTTGTCTGAAAATCAATTTAAGACTCAACTCAAAAACCACCTACTCACCCAAACCTAAATGATCATGCTATAAACTACTTTGAAAAATGCTCATTGTTACTTTCCTATACGATAATCTCAATATTTAATAATATGTTACTATTATGTTACCCCCTACTCATATTATAAGTTAATGACAAAAATGCTCAATGTTATTTTCCTTAAGATAATCTCAATTCCATATTATCATTCAAGAATCTTAACACCTGTAACAATCTAAGATCTAATATCATTATATAATAATTTAAACAGTAAAATTTCATCATATTGTAATTTTGAAAATAATTTTTAACTAGAATAAACTCAATAAATTTCTCTAATATTAAGTACCTAGTTTTTAAGGACTAGAATAAGCTGCCCCTAATGCCATGGCATGTCAGTGGCTCTCCTTGCACTCAATTTACATTGTAACTTCCAATACCCATGTAACCTGCAATGAAATAAAATTTGTTTGTTTGTTTGTTTGTTTGTATAAATGCTTCTATGTTATTTATGTTATACCTAATATTCTGGAATAAATATGATAGGTAGATAACCTTTATTGATAGTAATAGTATAATTATACAATATTTTATAGTGCCGTGAGCTCACGCCTCCACACACCATGGTGAACCATGAGTTACTGAGAGACACTGCTCGCGCCTTCTCCCTCTCCCATTTAGCTCCGCCCATCCTTCAATACCTCTCTATATAAATGTCAGTTTTTATTAATTTGAGCGTCTTTATCACGCTTCTACGTTATTTATGTTATACCTAATATTATTCTGGTATAAATATGATAGGTATTATTATTATTATTATTATTATAATCAAATAAAAGCGGTAAACCACAGGGGTTATACAGCGCTGCAGGTTATTGCAGGATGCAGGGAGAATGGGTTGTAAGAGGGAGATGGATGTTCAGTAGGGCAGGGAGTAGAGCAGGATGGTGGATAGTGCAGGGATAGAGGGTAGCAGAGATCAAGGTAGAAGGGACTACTGAGGGAGTGCTAGAGGTATAATCTTCAGAGTTTGTGTAAAGTCAGTTTCTGTCAAAAAGTCAACGAGAGTCAGGATGCCAAAGGAGGGTCCACATGCAAGAAGGAAGGTAAAGAAAGGGCCTATTACACGCTGCTGGAGGTAAATTCTGCGTGTCTGTTGATAGAGTGGGGGAGTCCAACAGAATATGTCGAAGTAGACACTGGAACTGACAAATGCTCACAGAGAGGGGCAGGGAGCCTCTCCAGAGATACCCGTGAGTAAGACGGAGGCAGGCTGCGAAGACGGAGAGGTAGCTCCCAACCTCACATTGGTGACAAGAAGAAGGCCAGAAACTTATAACCGTGTTTAATAGAATGAAGTTTGTTATTCAGCAGGTCAGACCAGCGTTGCTGCCAACGGTGCTAAGGTGGTAGCAATGACGCAAAATAGTCCGTGAAAGGAACACCTTTATATGAAACTGGAAGGTCATGTGTACTGCTGACCGCCAAGAGCAGTGTCTGCCTGTTCATTGTCCTGTATGTCAACATGACTAGGACCCAATAAAGACAATATCTTTATGCTTGCTAAAGATATGGCATAACCAAAGGTGGATAACAAGAACTAGGGGTGAGGTGTATCACTTTACGACAGCCTGTAAAGCACTAAGGAGTCTGAAACGACTCACAATGGTGAGACACAGGCATAGATGCAATACGGATATGCCACAAGAATAGCATACAATTCAGCCATGAATATGCTAGTCGAGGGTAATAGATGCCTGCACGACGCCTGTCCGGAAACACTGCTGCGAATCCGACGCCGGCCAGATGACTTTGAACCATCGGTATACTGCGATGAGCAGCTGAATGAGAACGGAATGGTCTAGAAGAAAGAGCGAGAAGCCGCCGTAGGCAGTTGGGCTGCTGAAGGTAGATGAACAGAACAGACACGACAGCAGGGAACTTCCCAAGGGTAGGAGAAAGGGAGATGTCACATGAACATATAGAGGTGGGAGCTGAAGGGAAGACAGATAAATGTAGATTAAGAGAAAGGGATCTAGTAAGCAGGGGCGACGAACAAACAAAGAGCGCCTACTCATCTGTAAATCCTATACATGGAAGGATTGCGGAGGTCATGAGAGGAACAAAATAGCGACGAATGTATCACGAATGATCGGATATGATGGAATGTTCGCTTCAAGACAGAGGTTTCAACCGGGGAAGAACGAAATGCACAAGGCATAAGGATAATCCCTGGTGATGGATGGATTAAGGATGGAGAGTAGTGAGGGGAAGGTCACAATGTTATCTGGTCTCCATAATCGAAGCTTCTCTGCAAAATTAGGCTGAATGTAGCGAAGGAGAGTTCTACGATCAGCCCTCCATGAAAGATGTGCGAGGGTTTTTAAGAAGGTTCAGCCTGGTGTTTCAAGTTGCCTTCAGAGAGGTATAATACTTCTGGTGAGGTTTCAGGACACCGACGGTCGAACAGGGAGGCCAAGAAACCTGACTGCATTTCACGTTCTGGGATATGTGAGACGAGTAATGGATGACTGAGACCACTTTGAATCCCAGTAACGTGAC